>VUQS01027988.1:20975-36281 GCA_015108495.1 Heterochromis multidens | reverse complement strand
ATATAACAAAGTATTGAGATGAACTTTTGTTATTGACCAAATACTTATTTTCCACCATAATTTGCTAATAAATTCTTTAAAAATCAGACAATGTGATTTTTTTTTCTCATTTTTTCTCTCATAGTTGAGGTATACCTATGATGAAAATTACAGGCCTCTCTCATCTTTTTAAGTGGGAGAACTTGTACATTTGGTGGCTGACTAAATACTTTTTTGCCCCACTGTATGTGAGTTGGGTGTTTACCTATGCCCACATGGGCTTCCTGTATCATACTGACATCATTGGCTCCATCCCCAACAGCTAAGGTGATGGGTTTTTCCGGAGATGTCTTTAAAAGACGCACCACCTAGACAGAACAAAGTAACAATGATATCTAGGACGAGCTTCAAAAAGTTTGAGGAATTGAACAAAAAAATTTCACAAATAATTCAAAACACCAATAATACCTTAGCTTTCTGCAGTGGGGCCATGCGACAGCACAGCACAGCTGAACAGTTTTTACACACTTCCATAAAGAGCTTCTCATGTTCCCTCAATGCTAAAGACAGACTAGCTCCATCTACAACCAGTCCATGCTGTATGACATGGTCCTCCTTTAACCTGCGAACAAATGGAGAGAAAGAGTTCAAAAAGACAATATGAGGAAATAAAATACTACAACATTTTTTCCTTATGGAGAACCCCTGAAGGGCTACACACATTTAAATGTAGATATGGTATAATTAAACAACCCCTAAGCTATCAGAGATTATTTTAAAAGCAGAATCTCACACACACACACACACACACACACCCACACCCCTACCTCCTGGCCAGTCTGCGGAGCTGCTCAGCACACTCGTTATCAGAGCGCTGCTGCAGGAGCTCCAGGATGTTCATGGTTCTGTGGAAGTGGCCACAGGACAGGCTTACACTGACTGCTGTCTCATGTTTGTCCCCCGTCAACACCCATACTTTGATTCCTGCTAGCCGCAAAGCCTCAATGGTCTCCTGGACCTTGTCTTGAAGTCTGGGGATACAAGAAAGACAATGTACCATATATTTAGGTCTGTTCCTAGGTAACACAGACTAAGTGTGGGTAACATGACGCAACTGGCAGGCTGTGGTCTGAATGTGGTCAAGGCTTTAGCCAAGCTTGCTATTAAACTACTGTGTTCATTCAATACATCTACTGAAGGGTTAGCAAGAACTGGTAAGGAAGAGGGTGAGATTTTTTTTTTAAAGAATATATGCCATGTATTTCTCTGCAGTTATTATTCCTAAGATTCAAAGATAGTTTGTCATCTACTATTGCCAACCAACGTTACATTTTTCATATTACACAGAGAGGGGAGGGAACTGTTCGTCTTGTCTTCCATAACAGAGGAGATTCTTTGATCATGAACATGCGTGCCCTGAGAGGAACTCATTTCAGATACAGAAACAGAGCAGTGGAAAAAAAGGAGAGCGAGCAGAGAGATAAACAAAGTTGGAGACACAAGAGGCTTATGTGAGGAGCAGATGGTGAGTGGATGCAAACCCATATCAACATTCATTTCCAGAGAGGCTCAGTGAGGTGACGTCGTCTTCTCCCTGCTGACTATTTATTGTTTGTTGGAAATGTTCCCACTGTGTTTATCTGTCTGTTTTACCCATGTGTTTCTTCAGTTTTGTAATGCCCCCAGTTTAGGTTTTTTTGGAACCATTTTACATAACTAAGTCCACAGCCAACGAAATTTACATAAATAAGACAATGTCAAACTTAAAAAAAACAAAACAAACAAAAACAAGGTTGATCCACTGTGGAAAATGAATAACTGTACAACCAGAGCTTCAATGACGTAGTAGCTCATCTGGCTCATGATCCATCACAATTCACATTTTATTACAATGTGTGAAGTACACAAAGAAAGTTATAAGTTTTGTTGCCGGTGGCTGGCTGTACTGCACAAACTAATGAGAATTCAAATCCATTGAGAAGTCAAGGAGGCTCGACAAACAGTCATATTCAGGACAAATTAATGTAATTTCACTAAAGTCTGACCAGTACTCTAGGAGTAGTTATTCTTGTGAAAATGGAAAAGTGCCCATAAAGCTGCCGACTTGACCTTGAGCACAAATTCTGTCAAGACCCATGAGGTGAGTTTCACTAAAACCTGATCAATACTCTAAAGGAATATCTGTGTAGGTTCTCAGTCATCCAGGTCATTGTAGAGCTTGGGAAAAAAAAGAAGGCAACTGGACTTCTTTAAGTCTGAAGATGTTTCACTTCACATCCAAGGGGCTTCTTCAGTTCTGAAAATACTGGCAGCCACCAGTGCTACCCCTCAGCCTCCTACTAGATGCACCTATGGTATCAATTTAAAAGTCCTATGTTGCTTAATTCTCAAGTTATCACATTCACAAGATTTCAGAAAACTTGATCCCTGACCTTGACCTTGAGGTCGAGGTTACCGAGATTCGAACTCATCTGAGATTTTCAGGAGATGCACCTATGGTATGAATTTGAAAGTCCTAGGTGACTTCCTTCTTGAGTTATCGCATTCACAAACTTGGATATCCACGCCGCCCACCTGCCTGCCAGCCCGCCTGGCAGGGTGACAACAATACCCCATCAGCCTTTTTGGCTGAGGGGTAAAAACGAAAGGTGGCGAGTCCTAGGTATTTAACCCCTAGTGGAGGCTGTCCCCTTTTGAGGTGGTTGTTGGTTATTGATCATGTGAGTCATCACATGAGCCAAAGTGTGAAAAAAGGCATGGGTCAATTCACACCTTACCTCAAGTGACCTCAATAGGTCATATAATAGGGGTGGGGCAAGGTTTTTAAAGGTTTATAAAAATGCAAGCAAACCACAACCAGTACTAAAGTGTGCTGATGTTTTCTGTTAAAAATTTCCAGATTAAACGATTTCTTCTTGATTTGAAAGAACATGTGCTTTCATTTATAGGGTGGTGAACCTTTCACTCAAAATTTCATCTCCTAATAGTAACACCTGGCTCCACGTAGCTTACTGGAAAAGTCATCAGCGCAGATGTTTACTTACCTCTTCAGCCTAGACTGCAGACATCAAAAGTCTAACATTTTGTGTTATTGGTTTAATGTGGATTGTGAGATTACACTTTATCCTGCTAATTCCACAAACCTTTTTCTTTCTGTATTGATTAGCATGGGTTATGAATGTGATGAGATTGTCAATATATTCCAATTTATATTCTGAGTCTCCATACTTGTCTTCTACTCCGGTTGCTCCCAGGAGCTGCAAGTCTCTCTCAATGTAGCTGAAGGCTTCCTGCAGTCTCTCCTCCCTCTGCTGCAGCGCGGTGCGGGCACTGTTTAGTTGCCTGTCCACATCAATGTATTCCTCCGGACTGAAGTGGCGGCATGCTACCACCAGGGTCCGCAAACCTTTCTACAATCAAATTAAGAGAATGGGTGGCAGGGGCAGAACAAAAACAGTAAAAAAAAAAAATGAGAGAGGTTCAGAAAAATGATTAAAAACAGGGAAGAAATAGAAAAAAAAAGATCAAGAGAAAGGTGGATAAAACGATGAAGGGTAAAATGAGAGACCAAGTTTGGGCAGACGGTAAGGTTAAGAAAATAATGATAAGAGAATGATGGGAAGAAATGAATCCAGGAGACAAAAGAAAGCCAAGAGAAAGAAAGGAGAAAAACAAATTATTAAAGCTTGACTCTAAATCACAGAGCCAGCCTGAGGGGCAGATGACCACAAATCAACCCAGCGACTCCTGGGTACTGACATATGATGACACGATGTGGGGGCCGGGTGTGAGTTGAGTGTGAGTGTGTGTGTGTGTGTGTGTGTGTGTGTGTGTGTGTGCATCTTTGTATGTGTGTGGCTGTTGTGGTGAAGAATTTACAATCTAATGGAAACAGAGAGCCACAGAGCCAAAAGTAATCACTGTAACACTGGAAAATGTCAGGCCTACACACAGACACAAATCTGAGGACATATAAAATCAAAATTCAAATATTTAAAGGTTTCTTTTGAAGTTCAAGGGTAATTTTTCTCTGTAGTGTGTGAAGTTTATTTAATGTGTCTCAAACGTCTATCCACAGGGAATATAAGGAAAAGATTAATGCTGATAATAATATTACCCCTAGATAGGTAAGTCATTCGTGTACTACTAAACACGTGCAGGTGAAAAAAAAGAAAAAAAAAAAAAAAAGATTTTTTACTTTCCTCAACAAATGTAATGCGATACCAAAATGATGAATTTAAAGGAAATATTGTGCTAAAGAGGTGTTAATGTGAGCTGTACACTGATGTGTGTTATGGCAGTGAAAATATAAACATCTGCAGAATATCTATGGAGAGGGAAAAAAAAGAAAAAAAATCTTACCAAGGCAAACTCATCAACGTGCAGTCTCGTCTTTTCAATCTCACCACTAGTTGTGAAAGGCAAAATGGCAGACTCTGCGCCCTTAGTGAACAGAACTTTACCTCCTTGAAAAGCAACACAGCAAGAAGAACATATGATAAGGTAAATATGCATTAAAATGTCATTTTCAATTAAGATATAAAATAAAATATAAAAATATACTTGTAAACATACTGTAACAGTCCATTTTTCACTTATTTTTGTGAGTTTATTTCAAGTCATCTCCCTGACTGTGTGATGCGTTTCTCTGTGTTCATTATTAATGGTTAAATTCATTTTTCGTCAGTTGCGGTAAAAGCACAGTTCAGATGAAGAACGTGGTATTACCTGAGGGAGTTTGCAGTATGACACTCATCCTCCTGCGGTTAGGATCAAACTCTAACACATGGAGTAGTTTATACCTGAGCAACCAAACAAAGACATGTCATTTTGTGTTGCTGAAATCACTGAACAGACATTCATTGGTTACTTGTTTTGAAGAGGGAGGTTTTATTTTTTTGGCTGCCACAGAAATTGCATGTTTTTATTACTACACTATGGGTTAAACATTAAATGCAACCTATAAGAGCATGGAATATCGCTGAAGTGTTGCGCTGTGATTAAGAAAAGAAAAAAACTAAGCAATGAGTTTAACATTTGAACTACCATTAGCTTTACCATTACCATTAGAGAAAATGTAAATATCAGATTATGCTTTGGTTTAATGTAAAAACACTGTAAGCTTATTTGGGATTTTTTTTAAAAATGAACAAGGTGACATACTTTTCAGACTTGCCAAATGTTTTGATTTCCATAGTATCTCCATTGCTGCCAGTGAAGGCCACTCCAATCCTGAGAAGAAAAACAAAAAAAAAAACACAAAAAAAAACAAAAACAGAACTTATCATTTTTAAGCTTATAGAACATCTTAAAACAACTACCTTTGACCTTTAAATATCAAGAGAATCTAACTTGGAGTTTTAATTTAAGTTGTAGTATTCTCCTTAGGACATTGAATCATAAATAATTTAGCCAGTTATAAAATAACTAATCAGTCATACAAAATTGTATGGATGATAAAACTGTTTATTTTGTCTCAGTACATTTAATAAACTGACTTTGAAGTCTAAATGACTGTATTCTGTCTTTATTTGAATTTTACACATTATAAACTTTTTTTTTTTTTTTTTTAAACTGGGTTGTAGCAAAAACTTTCTAAGCGCTTAAGAACTCCAACTGTCTGGACTTCCAGTTTCATTGGGGGTTCCTGCAAAACTGAATCCAGAATCAATGGGGCCCTACAATGTACCTTAAGGTGCAAATTATAATCAGTAATGGACAAGGACACAAACAGCTCCTGAAAAGATGGATGATCAGTCATTCCTGTTATACTTCTTTTAAGCCCACTTGAAGTCTGCCAGAAGGGCACATGTGTTAGTTGATGCATTGCAGTTTTGTGTCTCTGCGGACAAGCTCACAGTCACAAAAATGGGCAGGCACACAGATATCCACACAGAGCCTTATGCTAACTGTCTGATGATGAAATTGACCCAAGTAGACCCTACAATACTCATGGACACAGGAATTATAGATTGGTCCTACACAGATACATGCCTAAATCATCAATTTTTCACCATTTCCTTGTGGATCTAGAGGAAGTGTTTTAGTTCCAGTTTCTTTAGATACCTTATAATAAAGCAGTAAAGCACAGTCTTGCTCACAATCCTTTCATGCATTTACCCTTTCAAGACATATTCCCAGAGTGGTCAGCTTGAAGGATTTTGAACCACTTCCTAGATATTGAATTGCCACCTGTGTAGTATTATTGCAACACTAAAAGGAACAAGTGGTCAGCAGCCCAAACTCAACAGTTCCTCCCCAATTTCCTTTTGCAGCTGACACAATCACTACAGCAGGAATCATGTCAAAGCAAGGATTCCTGTGTACTATATAGTGCTTTTCTAGTCCTACTGACCACACACAATGCTTTACACTCCAAGTCACATCTTAGCCATACAGCCATACAATGCTTTATTTTATGCACTTTAACTACCTCACATCCCTGGCCAATTTAGAATGACCAATTAACCTAACATGTGTCTGGTATCTGGAAACAACTCACAGTTACAGGGAGAACATGTGGACTCCACACAAAAAGGCCCCACCTGTAGTTTGAACCAGGTACCTTCTTGCTGTGAGGTGCCAGTGCTAACCACTAACCCATCTAGAAAAGGCACAAACATTATGAAAAGTAAAGCCAAGCTCTCCTTTTAAGTCTAAAAAAAAAACAAACAAACAAACTGAGAAAGATTGACCGCATCCCTAACTTAGTTAAGAGCTTTAAGAAGTTTTGTTGTGGTGTTGTTGGAGCCCCACCACACAGAAAATTAAGTAGACTACAATTTACACATTTCCTATGCAGTCTGGTGAAACCACCAGCTCTTAATGTATAACATCACAACAAATACCACCAACTTCATCCTTCATCAACTGCTATATTTGTTCTTTGCACACAAATTTCAACCCGTGAATCAGAAACTTACAGAAGAGGAAGCTCAAGTGTTACCTTACCTTTTTGTTGCCTCTACTAAAGCTTTCTCATCTGGTGAAGAGGCGTAGTACTCCATGTGACTGGAAGAGAACCCATTGGCATGGGAGAATGGGTCCCCTCCCCCAACCAGGCAGTCTGACTGGTCGTAGCTGATCTGAACCGTGTGACATAGTGACACTGCCTTGAGAAATAACAATTCGTCACCCATCTGGATGGAGAGAACAGTGAAAGATGAGACATCAATTTTTATTTTCTGCTCACTAAAATTTTTTAAGTAAACTTGTTCAGACAGTTCTTGATGGATACACACACAGTACATACACACACAGTACGCACAGTACACACACACAAAGACCCCAAGCCTGCAACATATATGTATGTGCTACCAGGGGAGGCGCAGAACCATCTGGTGACTCATCTGTCATTCCCTCTGGTACCAGTTTGCCATTAACTTCCCGGTACTTGGTTCCATTAATTGAACACTCGCGGAACTGCATTTCATTTTCTGTTAGTGTACCTGTCTTATCAGTAAACACATATTCCACCTAAAAAACAGAAACACACAGATGCACACAGAAGTTCACTAACCATTAAGTCAGCGTAATTATATGTTGTGTACTGAATTTGCGCACATAAAATTAAATCACCTATTTGAACTTCTGTGTTCAATTTCTAAATGACTAATAATACATTATATTCCACATGTGTCTAAATGTCAAATATTTTACAGTATATGCCATTTTTATATATAATACTAAAACACAGATAATACAGTGTGTGCATTTATAATATGTATATGTATGTATCTTTATTCCTCTTTCATACCTGTCCCAACTCCTCATTGAGGTCAGAGGTATTGACCTGAGCTTTCTGGTCACTTTCCTCATGGTAAAGGTCCAAATCCCAGCCAATGAAAAAGGAGCCCAGGAACTTTTGCATCTCCACGGTAACGTAGAGCGAGATAGGGATGATGAAGTTATAGAGGACCAGAAAAGCCAAAAAGTCTGAGATGAACTTTAAGATCTGAAAGAACATGAGATTATTATTTTTTTATTAAGAGAGAGGACAAAAAGAGCAGTACATTGAAAAAGGGGCTTTTTGAATAGTAGGAAGTCATGCAAATATCAGTACATTTCCATAGATGTAAATAGTTAAACAGTTTGCATTGCTACAAAATGTAAAGTGGATGAGAGAATCATTACAAGAAAAAAAAAATAAAGGAAAATATTAAGACTGCCTTTCAATAAATTTGTTTTACATACATTTAAGCCACACACAGAATGAAGAAATCAAAGTAGACAGGGTAATTCATTCACATTAAGGCACTGATTACTTTATGTGACAGGAAAGGAAAGGATAGGGAGAAAGGAGTACAGACTGAACATATGAGCTGCAATTAAATGCCACGTTTACACTGTATAAGCCTTATGTGAGCTTGGACTAACTTGCTAATTAAAGAAATGATAATTTGATATACCCATGTCTGAAGTATAGGCACAGAAACACGGAATGTAAATATCAGCTTAGTTGTTATACTTGGACTTGGATATTGGAAAGAGTTCAGACTTTACAGGAACACTGATTATTATTTACTGGTTTTCCTTTCTGTGTCTCTACGAAACAGGATGGCTTGTGCACAACTATGATATTTTTTATCTTTCGCTGTCTCAATACATAGGGGCTGCTGTTCTCTCTGACTGATTAGTGCTGGCAGGTTGGCTGATAGGCTGACAGACTGGCCCAGTGACAGGCATTTCCTTTCTCATCTCTTGTCACAAAATCTAGAAACACTAACACAAGTCTGTAGTTCTGTGTTTGTGTATGTACTGTACATTCATGTTGATTCAACCATTCTTTACCTCTACGAATTTACATCTGCAATGGAGAAAACAAGCCTATTATTATTTTTCAGGGATCAGAAAGTGAAGAAAAGTGCAGGGTGCACATGTAAACAGGGAGAAGGAAGTGGAACGTCAACTAAAATCTCAACTCATCTAATCTCTGGGGCTGATAGCCTGCAGTCCTCCCAAAAACAGATCAATAAGAATGCATTCCTCTGATCCTGAAAGCAGAGCAGACTAACCGGACTGCTGTTTCTCTCTGCTTCTGTCTTTTGGTTGTAGAAAGGTTCGTCCCATTTGTCCTCAGCCTGCCAGGCATACTTTAGGATGGTGCTGAGAACAGCCTCAGACAGCAAGATGATCAGGTAGATAATTAGGAAGGTATTCATGGACCTGACAGAGTGAAACATTGGGAAAAATTCAGTTGAAGACTTGATTAAGCACATCTTAAAAAGCACTATTTTATTTACTCAGAGGCAACAAAAATGGCTTACTTCTCTACAGCAGAGCGTTTCTGGGACTTGCACTTATAGTTGAGTGCCATCTTGGACTCCATGCCTGTATAAACAGCCACACCTGCAACAGCACAATAGGTAAATTATACCTCCCATTGTAAGAAGAAAGTGAATTCTCTATCTGCCTCTCTCTTGCAAAGTTCTTGGGTTACGAAACCATTTCTTTTTATTCCTTTTGTTTCGACTTACCAAAAATTTCTTTGGTATTTTTCAACCTGGCCCCTCGCAGCAGCAAATTCTCTGGACCCAGCGGTCTGACAAATGCAAACAAACAACAGAAATACATAATACATAACCACATCCACTGATACAGGTTATACAGCTTACAATGAACACATTATTTTGCATATTTAAGTAATAATTTCCATGTATTTTCATATTTAATCTCTTTTAATGGTAAAGCTGCCTACTTCTGATTAAATATTTGAAATATGACTGTTCTTAAAAGTCATGTATTAGTATGATGGTGCATCCTTAGCTCTAGTGCTTAATCACAGTCTTATAGGGGGTACTCTAAAGATAGATAAAAATCTAAAATCTCACCTAACTATCTCCTCCCCATGCTGAGTCACCGTCATACGACCAACAAATCTGGGGAAAAGAAGAATGCATTTTGATTACCAAATTACTTTAAAAATTTAAACAGACTTTATTCATCCACCATTCTCTGACATATTTTTAATTAATCAGATTAATGCCTCTGCAGCCTTAGGTAGCGCTGTGACTTGCACAGCACTTAGAGAAATTACTGACAGAAACACCACAGACTATATATCGATTCAGTGTGAAATATGCAATTGTATTAATATATTATAATGGTAATAAAGAAACAAGCATTTTCCTACAAAGAAGTTTTGTTTTATTATTATGCATTTATTTTTTTGTGATATTGCGTATCAAATGTATATACTCCACATTCTTGCATACCGCAAATAGCATACCAATTTACAAAAGATAAAAACACTGGTAGCTGCCAGTGCTACCCCTCAGCCTCCTAGTAGATGCATCTATGGTATAAATTTGAATATAGGTAACTTCTTTCTTGAGTTATCTCAGTCACAAGATTTTCAGAAAACTTGATCCCTGACCTTGATCTTGATCTTGAGGTTACTGAGTTTCAAATTTGTCCATGATTTTTAATAGATACACTTGTGGTATCAATTTGAAAATCTGACGTTGCCTCGTTCTCGAGTTACGGTGTTCACAAAGTTGTGTGTCCACACCAACCGCCCGGCAGGGTGATGACAATACCCCAACAGCCTTTCAGGCTGAGAGGATTAAAAAAAAAAAAAAAAACCTAAGTAGACGGTCAGCATAAATCAGTGACTTGTGAATATAAATTAGGTGTATGGAGAGTTACATAATTAACCCATTTTCCCCAGCATGATGGAAAATTTTACAACTTCTGATTGAAAAATGCAGTTATTGTCTCGACCCACTGAATATCCACTGTAATTTTCATCCCTGCGTTAAAAGTTCAGCTGCAGTCTTGTGACAATCATTTTCTGGCAAGACACTTTTTCTTCCATGTACCAACATCAAGTTCAACATTTAACGCTTGGACAATTCTTGAGCTACTTATCAAATAGGATCTCACATTGAAAATGTTGTGAGATACAATGTGTATCCCTCTGTAATAGTCAAAGGAAAAGTAGCAATAATTCACATTTTAGTTTCTCAAACAGACAGGACAGCTACTATCACAGTGGAATTTTTAAAAGGGTGTAATATCATATGCACCATATCAGGTTTTTCCACCCAAACACACCCCAAGCTGGTGAACCTGCCCTTATACCTCCATATTATTGTCAATTCTTCCTCAGATTTAAGTATCCTTCCTTCCTTTTCTATATTGTTCAGATAAAGATTTAAAAGATTTTTATGTGACCATAAAGTTATCCTGCTACCAGAGGAAGAGTTTTGTCCTAGACAGTTTTATCAAACCTGCCCTTGAACTACTTATATTTTTTACCTTTGCACCCGCAGGTATGGATGTCTTGTTTTTATATTAAGGAATTTTTTATGCGCCTGGAAAGCAGTTTTTTTTTTTTCTCTTCTGAGGAGTCTTTTATAAATTTTACAAAACGCTGTTGTTCTCTAAGCAAGGCAGTCCTTACATTTTTCCTTACAACATAATTTAATGGTAGTAGTAACTATTCTAAGCATCCGTTTCACACAACAGATGCTTAGATGTGTTTATCTTAAAGGGTGTGTACACTTGACAATTACCTGTAAAGGTCAGCTTCTGGCTGCTGACACTCCACCACAGCCTGCAAAGCCTCCAGCTGGGAGACTGACTGACATACTGATGTCTCGGGCACAGAGTAATGGGTCTACAAAAAATACACAACACAGTTTAATTAGTGATGGAAGCGAAGCATTGTTTCAAGAGGGAAAAATGGGATTTCTCAGTTAATAACAGGCGACTTTTGTTGTGATTTGGCGCTATATAAATAAAATTGAATTGAATTGAAATTAACAAATTAACAGAAAAGACCATGAAAACTCATGGACAAATTGAGATGGGGAAAAAAAGCCCTCCACCAATTCAAAAGCCTTTTATAAGTGAGGCTCAGTGAAAAACTCTCCATCCATGTGGGCTATTAGCCTTATGATCTCTGACTATCAGTAATATCATCAACTTGCTCCTCCTGTAAATCAATGCTATCACTGGTAAGACCACTCACTTCCTGCCGTGTCTCAGACCACACAGCTATTTTATACCATTGTTGTCATATTTTCCCTGCTAGGTCATTGAGTTTAGCCATGTATAAATGCCAGCATGTCTACAAATCAAAACAACTTAAAGTCAAGAATTTTTATGTAAATACCACTTTAAATTAAATTTAAGACCAAACCTGCAACAGAAATAATGGAACAATAAAGCAAAATTCTAGTATTAGCTTGAGGTACTTCAAAGGGAGGAGGGTTAAAAAAAAGCTGCTGAAAACTCTCGCAGTGACATGGCTAAAAACATTTAAGACCCTCCAAGTATGTTTAACAGCACGACTCATATTACTCACAGACCTTAAGGTTAGTCTCTCCATCAAGACTGGCTGTGGTGATGTGACAGGTGCCATCTGGACGATCTGATGACAGCAACACCAGGTCAGCTGGGAACGTTTCATCTTTAGCCACTCGAACTATGTCTCCCACCTAGATAGACAGACAGAAGCAGACACAGGGTGAGTCTGTTCAGGTTTTTCACCATATTTCAGTAGGATTATCAAAGAATCTTATTTACTAATACATTGTGTTGTTTAGTTGGGTTAAAATAATAATGCTGCAAAGTTACAAATATATTATATATTCCTATAAATGTAATATTTAATTAAACATTATGAAAGCCCGATTTATACATCACTTAGCCAATATTATCACAGTTAATGAATGCTTAACAAATTTATTAGCCCGCCTGTTATAAAAACAAGACAACAACTATTTTAGAATCTGTCAATAAATTGTTTAAAACTAAAAATGACATTATGTGTTAGGCAAATAAACTGAAATCACATTTATATACCCAAATCTGAGCCACTGAAACAAATTTTTCTTTTCAGGAATACAAATAAGTAACTGTAATTTGGCATCTTAATCAAAAAATAATAATGCGCTTTTTTCTGCTTTCTGTAAAATAGTAAATTTGAAAATTTATGGATACCAACAATAATAATAGTTTAGCATTAAAAATATCATTTTGATTAAAGAGCTTGTGGTGGATTAACCATTACAGAAACAAAAAAATGATTTTGGTAATTACCAATACTGTTAATGTAGGGCAGCTATGGTCATAAACCTTACACTGGGTGGTGATCTAATAAATTTGTTAAGCACTGTATATTGCTGGTAAATTAACAATGATGAGGTGATTAAGAATAACAATTCTCAAAATTTGCAAATCAGTTCAATTTTTTTTTTATTTTTGACCCATTTACTCTGTTCTGAAACCTTCTAAGGGTGTTTTCACACCTGGGGTGTTTAGTCAGTTTAAACTGAACTCTGGTTTGTTTCCCCCCTTTGGTGTAGTTGATTTGTGCAGATGTGAACACGCTAATTGCACTCATGTGCAGACCAAAACAACCACACCAGACCCTTTGGAGGAGGTGCTCTTAGCCTGGTTCCAAATAAACTCCAGAGTAGTTCCTGTATGGTGAGAATGTGATCTGACACATCTACCACATATACGCTGCAAGAGCTACATGCCTACATACAGAGTGAAGTTTTGCCTGAAATATTGCCCAGTTAAATGCGAATGTTAGGAGTACATTCTTCACGTTATCTACTACTCCAGAAATCAGCAACATTTTTCTGCATTCACTTTTGGTGCCCCAGAAGTGTGCTGAACCAAGTGAGAATGTTGGAGTTCATTTGAAATTTTCTGTGTGTGAAAAGAAACCAAACCACCTGGAAAAAAAACTCTGCATTGGCCTCAAAAAATTCTCTTTGGCCTCAAAAACTCTGTATTGGCCAGCCTCTAGACAGTACTTTTGCCTACTTGAGTGTTATATTACCGTTTGTATTTTAGCTTTTTTTTCTCTCTTCTTTTTTGAGTAATAAAACTGGCTCAACACTGCATCTGTTACTGATCTTTTATTGGAAGCTATGCAGTTAGATATTAGATAGTAGCAACCGGTTAGAAATTTTAGCAATGCTCTGCATAGACTGAGGGCAATTAACTCTGAAACTTCATATAACACAGAGCAACTTTTCATTAAGCAATTTCACTCCTGTTGTCAGCTAGTTTTCTGGCTGTGACTCAATGCAAAAGAAAAAAAAAAGAAAACCTTGAGAGGTTTATTTACTGTTTTAGTGAAGTACACACTTAGGCAGCAATGTCTGGAGTGCTGACTCCAGACCTACAAGTCACAGTGTCTCTGTGGCATCAGATAAGATCAGGCAAACCCATAATCATCACACAACCACCATTACCAGCCAAGCAGAGGTTTAAAACAACAATATAGCACAGTGCTTGTGGAACAAATGCTGCAGCTAGTTATATGAAACAAAGAACAGAATCACATATCTGAAAACCATACTCTACAATGTGAAATTAGGAAATAGATTGAATGTTTAAACTTTATTTGGCAGAGACCAATGCGACAGCAGAGATGGGAATATATGGGGAAGAAACGAGCATGTGGTATTTGTAGTTAGTAATTAAAAGTACTAAAAAAAAATAAACCTTTCACATTCACAAATATTCAACACTGCAAATGCTTTTCTTTTAAAACATCATTTGTGAAAGTCCTTTTCATTGACATTACATCTTTCTATACTGGTACTGGTACTTTCTATACTTTCTATGCAGGTTTAAAGAAATGACACTTGTAAAAAGGAATTTAACAGCTAGACTAAAGTTAGTTATATTTATTAGTTATGAGTTGCAAAAAGCAATTTTTAGATACTTTAAGAACAGCAGCGAATTACTGTTTTGGATCAAAGAAAGCCTCTCTGAAGTGGAATAACTGGCATGATTAGGTTCCTTGAAAGGTTTGGTGATCTTACCCTGATATTCTTGGATCTTGTTTGGACCAGACTTCCACTGCGAACCACAAACACTGGAGCCCCGTTCACCTCATTGTCGGCCTTGTGTCTCAGCCAATCCTCATAGCCCTATGAAGGACAACCAGTTACAGACTGCAAATGGCGGCTGGTTAATATAATCTTATTGACTGACATGCTTGTGTAGTGCTGGCACTACTAGACATTGATCAACTGTAGTAGCCGCCACTTTTTTAATGTCGAATTCAGGAATGTTTCAAATGTTCTCAATCAATACTTTATCATTTCAAGTGAACTCTGTAAAAAAAAAAAAAAAAAAAAGGCTTTGACTGTAAATAAACAATCATTAACGAGGATGCATGTATGTTTGTTCCCCATTTTCATGAGGAAGAGGAAGCCACTATGTGCTTGTGTTCTCACCTGTTTTATGGCAGTTACTGTGATCACAAAGAAGAGAGGCAGACCGCTGGTTACTGGGGAAGTTGGTGTGTCTATCATTAACTTCAAGGAAAAATATGACAGAGTTTAGAGATGCTGC
>VUQS01027987.1:5779-24456 GCA_015108495.1 Heterochromis multidens | reverse complement strand
TGCTGCAATGACCCGGTTACTGCGTTCACCAGATATCAACACGATTTTGATCCGCTCCTCACGTGTTAACCTCTTCGACATGTCAATGGCTGTGAACAAAGAGCAACTTGTAAATAACTCATGAAAGAATAAAGTTACGTTGGAACCAAGCACACCATTGTTTTTCTTGTGACATTACCAATAAGTTTGATGTGTCACATGGCCCTCTTCCTATTGAAAAAACAAAAGTTGTATCCAAGATGGCCGACTTCTAAATGGCCACCATGGTCACCACCCATCTTGGGGAGTTTGCCCCCTCACATATACTAATGTGCCACAAACAGGACTTTAATATCACCAACCATTCCCATGTTATTACGGTGTATCCATATAAATGGCCCACCCTGTACTTTAGTTAGTTTATTATACTCAGGCTGTCCCAGGGCATTTCAGTCAGTACCACTATAGTCAAAAAGAAGACTGTTTTTCCATCTGCAGTAATTTATATTTGGCAAAAAACTCCACATTCTTCCACGTGCATATCAACAGCAAGACCCCAGTACAGAACAGAGCAGGCATCACTGAAAACAGATATGACAATGATGAAATCAGGAAAACCACGAAGCAGCTGGAGGTGGGTTTCAAAGTAGCTTGCAGACTTAGCTTGACAGACTTTGTGGCATGCCTAAACCAATACAATGCTCGATTGCCTTTTCTTTATGCTGTTTAAGGTGTGTTTACATGAGCAATTTAAGTCAGCAATTGCTGTCAGCTTCATTGCTGCAAATGTTTCACTAGTGCACAGCAAATTGAGCTGTAAAAATAGCATGTATTTTACAAAAAAAATAAAAAATAAAGATAAAGCTGATGTCCATTCTAGCTCATTTCCTGTCAAAACCAGGCATGCACCACATGCTTCTTTTGAAACAAAAGTAAACTCAACACAATTCAGTTCATCAGGAGCTTTATGGTGTAATTTATGAGGTGCTAAGATTAGACACATGGCAGGAGACACTGTCACTGTGTCTGCATGCCTTTTTCTCTGCATTTGTGGTGAGCAGATGGTGGGAGTGGACACACATGCCCTGACAGAGAGCCCATAGAAAACCTTCAAACCCCACCACCTCCTCTCTCTCTCTCTCTCTCTCTATGGCCCATAAAAGGCCACTTGTGACCTCTGACCCCTCTGGCGTCCACTCTGATTGGGGGAAAGTGCTCGCAGTAGCCCAGGAGGAACAATGCTCAGTGGTCAGTAAGAGGGAGGGAGTGGGGGGGGGAGAAATTCCCTACCTCTACTTTCTCCCTCCCTCTCTCTTTCTGTCCCTCCCTTCATACAAACCCAGAAGTTGTGCAGAGTCACAACACGCCAGGAATAAACAGGGAAGCTTATTTTTCCATCTGGGATACGAAAGGAATTGGGCATGGCAGTGAAACTATCCAGCCCCTGAACAAAAAAAAGATTGCTTTGTTGCATACAGAAGTGAAAAAAGGGAGAGAGAGGAGGAGATTCTTGGTCATAGGGAGGCTTTCATTCACGCAGGGAGGCAGAGCATAGTAGAAAGAGATAGAGGTTTTGGAACAGGAAGAGGAGATCCTGGAAGTTTTGGGGTAAACAGGAAACCTGTAAACAACAGGACAACTTCTGAGAGTGTCACCATCATGACCGCATCTCTCGGTATGTACGTGCGCACACACACGCACCAGAAAGCTTGAATGATTGTGTGTGATTGAATGATTGTGAAGTGTGTGTATAAACAGGCTGCAACCACCTAAACTCATGATTCATCTATGAACTTTAAACTGTTTTCCTTGTATTCTTTATTTCTATTGTTCCTGTTTTCCTCATATTCTATCTCTTGTTTATGAAATGTTATCTCTCCCTCAGTCCCTCCTGGAATTTTTAAGGAGGCACACATGCAGAGAAACACTTCCCCTCTCTTCTCTCTAATCCAGGTCTCTGGTATTTGCACTTTCTGGAATTTTTCTCTTTTCAGACACCTCCTTCCCTCCTTAAAAACCTCACCTTCTGTCTCTTTTTGTGCATGAAAAGAACACTTTTGCGTGCAGCCTTTCTGACATCTCACACTCGGTGGGATGGTGAGGTGGTTTGTTCCATTGCTGTGTTCATGATGTCATCCCTTTAAAGGCTATTATGGCCTCTGTCGTGCAGTCATGAAGGCTGATGTATTGGTGGTTAACCGAAGGAGGCCCCCTTTCCCCCCTTTTTTCTGCCCTACTGACCTGGGTTGAACTGAAAAGTCTTTGAAGATTCTCGTTTTTGTTGGGGTGCTTATTGCTCCCAACCTTCCCCATGGATGTCACACTCAATAAAATTAGCCACAAGTTAACTTCAGCAACTTTAACTTTTCCTCCAGGAACAATCTTTGTATTGGTCTTAGTTTTGAAGTCAGTTGTTGAATTGGGAGTAATTACAGCTGCTGTTTTTGATATTTTTATAATAGTGTATGAATGACATCGCAAAAAGGTGTCCTTTGGTGAACCTACAGAGCTCCAGTCTGTTACTTTACTGTTGTGATTAACTCTCACTGCTCTCATGGCATTACATTTTATGCATTTTACTGCTATTTCTGGACATTTGATAAATAAAAATATCTAGGAGGCTTGAGGAAATTAAATCCAAATTTACAAAACTAGTCACCAGTACTTCCTCAGTTCAGGGGAAAAAAAAAAACCCTGTCTACCTGGTCTGCAGCAAACAAGAACAGACTAGAGAAGAGTGACACATTAAAGGAAAATCACCTGCCTCATTAACTCTTTACCCTTTGGATGCCTACTAGGAGTAACCCTTGAAGCTCTTTACTGAACTGAGCGTTTTCTGTCATATTTCAAGCCAACAAAATGACTGGGTTTGCATCTGAAGTTAGTGAAGGTGGTCTCTGTCTATGGAGCTACCCTTGGAAAAACCGGGAAACTATTCTAATGGTCATCGAACCCAGTTTTTATTGATATATACTGAGGTGTGAAAACTCGTCATTAAGGGTGAAGGAGAGGTCATCAAATGCCTTCTTTATGGGGGAAAGAGTTAAGCTCTTGGGTGTATCATATGCCTCCAGAACAGCTTCAGTGTGTCTTGGCTTTGATTTTCCACATCCCTGCAGCTCTGTTGGAGAGATGGAACACTATTCTTCCTAAGTATTGTTCCTAATTCCTAATATTCCATCATTTTGTGGTATGATGATGTTGGTATAAAGTTTTGCCTAACACTTTGGTTAAAAATCTCCATAAGAGATCGACTGCGTTAAGATCCAGTTTTATGATTCACATGATTTGGATTTCACATTATTCACATGATTTGAATTTTCACTGAGTCTTTGTTCCTATATGAACAGGCTGCATTGTAATCATGCAAGAGAGCACCAACTTCAGGATAGAATAAAGGTGACCACTCAGAACATCTTTGGACTGATTTTCAGTGCAATTTGGGTCCACTTGTTCCTCTAGGACAACCAGGAAAATGCCCCCAACAGTATAACCACCAGATCCCCATATGATAGGGGTCAAAAGGTTCAGGGTTTTGCCTTTATTTAGTTACTCATCTGTAGCTAATAAACACAGCACAGCATTTATGAGCTAAAGAGACAGATATTTCTCTCAGGAGTAGGTAAAGGCAATTTGAAAACACAGTCAATAGTGGACAGGTGTAAACAAACTCTAAATGAATAAAAATCTTGCATCTCAGCTTCTTGATGTGTAAGTATCTGTTTGCTAACAAATTCACTGTCAACTAGACAGGGGTGAAGTCATTTCATTTAAAAAAATGTTGAATTAATTTCTTTTAAAAGAAAAATGATTACAATCAAATAAAACTGAAGACACAAGTAAATTACCAAAAGCAAGAAATGTCTGGATAAAAACATGAAAACTCAACATTACAGAGAGAGAAAAACAGAAGGTAACAAATAAACAGCAGAATGTGGCCAGTCATGTCTTCATGATGACTGTTATGATGATGTTATGGTTAATGCATTGTTCACTGCTGGCACCAAGTGTGATGTCAACACTGCCCCATAACCATTTGTATTCTCGCTTGAGATGTGCTTGACCTGCTGCAGTTTACTCGTAAAACATAGGTGTTGCTGCTCAGGAAAAAACATCACAGCCCTGGAAAAGAACTAAAAGAAGTCAGAACAGGAAAGTTTTTTCAAAGTTTTCTGCAAAATGTCTCACTTTTTTCAAATACTGCAGCAGTCTCTTTCTCTGAAATGTTTCTCCTCCAGCATTCATATATCATTGCCAAAACTATGCCACATGCAATATTTACGAGGTGCTTCAGGGGAGGTGGGTGCTTTTTTTGCCCTTTGGAATTTACAAAAGTCACTTGCATAACAAGCCAAAACAAAACACTCAAACACTCCAATTTCCATGTGGAATAGAGTGCATTGATTGGTCAGTGGTGATGACATACTCAAATATATCCAGCTGCAGCCACAGCATTGGTTGTGTCTTATGGTGAAGTGGACGTGTCATGTTGTTTTACAAGGCTACAGCTAGACTCTTGATATGTCAATGTTGTGTTCACAATATGTTTTTTGCTGTGGCCAAACAATCAGAATTTTGGCCATTTACTGTATATTAGCTTTTCAATTAGCTAATAGCTATAGCAATTAGCTATTTTCAGTTAATTAATTCCAAATAATCACCAAGGTATGTAAACTAGTCAGTAAATAGCAGGTCTCCATACAATAAAAAACTTTCATTCCTAAAGAATGAAAAACTATTAAGGTATTAAGAACTACTATGGTTTAAATAGAGCGATTCAGGGAAATTTTTATTTAGTACCATGCTACAGACTGAAATAATGCATTGTTGAAGTGTTTTGTTTTGTTTTTTCACTTTAGACCAAAATTTAAACAAGAGAGTTATTGTTAGCACTGTATCATGAGCAAGTTCAGAGTTTAGAAAAATTGCTTAATTTCCCTTTGGAATAAATATATTGACAAAAGTTGTTCAGAGACACTGTACAGATGTCTGCTTTGTGAGAGACATTTGACTTTTGCTGTAGTGCAGAAAAGTATGGGCAAAGAGGGAGAAAATCTAACCACAAGATGGAAAATTTTGACAACAGAGCAGACAGAGGGCCAGTTGCAGGCACCAGGACGGAAAGACGGAAACAAGGATTTTGTTCCTCCAACCATTAATCAACAACTGGTCCCTGTTAAAGTTCTGGCTGTGTGAGACTAACCAGAGCATTCATTGTCCAGCATGCAAACACCGATGATGCAATGATGTCTAGTACATCTGCATCTGCATCTTGCAACCGTATGACAAAGCAGGAGGTATGGAATTTATTTGCAGTTCATGTGACATCATCTTTGCACAGCGGTGGAGTTTAGGGGTGGCCTGAGGTGACAGCAATTATACAGCAATTTTAATAACGCCTCAAAAGCTTAAGTCAATATGATATACTGTTTATAAAATGGCATCTGAACTGTGAGCAGATAGAGTCCCAGTCATCATTAATTAGGTTGGGGTGTCTTGAAATTTAAAGTGTTTAACCTTCTTCTACAGCACATGGGCACCAGTGTCTACAGTTTATTTAGATGTGAAAACAGTTGCTTTTTAACCAACGTCATACTAATACAGGTCTCCACGATATTAGAAAGGCTGCAATCTGTGAAAAGTAGAAGTTTGCAAATGCAACTAGGAAATGCTGAAAAACAAGTCACAAAGAGCTCACTGCTATGTTAAAGCTACCAACATATGTGGATCCAATAGGAGGAGAAAAAAACATGATTACTTCTCCAGATGGATCAGGTTTGAGGAATTTCACTTCAACTGATCAAATATCTGGGGTGTTTTTGCACTGCACACTTCCCTACATGAAAAATACTGATATTCATCTTCATCTTGATGGAGAGAAAACAGAGTAACATGAGTATGTGGTGACTGAATCAGAACTGGCTGTTATTGCTGCTGGTGTCTTGCGAGTGAAACCATAGTACTGGATCTGACTGTGGTCCATAAAGTCATTTACTCATTATGACAATACTCCAATAAAACCCTGAGCGATGGTTTTATTCTCTTCAAACACAATCTTGATTACCGTACTTTATTTGCAGTGTTGTTATTCTTCACTCCCTCTCCTCTGCTCATTTTACTGAGTTGATAAAACTGTCAGTCCAAACACTGACAGACAGCAAAGGAATCTGATTTACAGACAACCTCCTACTAGTTTGTCCTCCCCACAGCTTGGACACTAAGCTTCTGAATAGGAGGAGGGATGACACAGCAGGGATTTAAGTTGATTGATTTTTTTTTTTTTTTTTTTTTTAAAAAGAAGGCCTTACCAGACAGTTGATTGCATTCTGATATAGGGCCAAGTGATGCCAAGGAGAAAGCTGCATGTCCTTTTCTGCCCAAACTCAGACAAACAGTTGATCTGACTGTCAGAAAAACATGCTTCAGGCATGTTAAATATGTTTAAAGTTGATTTTGGAGGTACTTTTGGCAGCTTCTCCTCTCTGGCGATGGTTAGGTCCGGGCTAAAATGGCCATGCAATTAAGAGAGTTAATCACAATACAAACAGTTTAGAAAATCAAGAAAGAAAAACAGAAATAAATATGTTACATGTGCCAGAAGAGTTGGATGTGGAACAGATGTGGGCTACAATAAAAGGTAATTCTGGCCCAGTTTAGGGACAGTTTTTGTATGGTTCAGTTCTGGCTTACATATAGCTTTGCTATGGCTAATTTCTGGCCCAGATCTGGAGGTTGATGGCAGTCACTGGGAAAATTATTGCTAAAGCCCCCGTCACACAGGCCTACACACTTGTCAGTGACCCTCGTTCTTCCCTAGTGACCCACCTGTCACCAGGGAAAAAATATGTATTCCCTAACCGGTTGATTAAAAACCTCCTTGTGATTGCTTCTGTCGCTAGCATATTGCTGCGGCCGTAGTTTGAATGGAAGTAACTGACTTGTCAACAAACACCGGCCAGCTTCTTTCTGATCTGTAGTGAAACTGTGAAAAGTATATCTAGTTCTGGTAAACTGCAGGAAGTTTGGTACTTACTTACACTAATGTTACTTTTAATGTAATAAGGGATTCACAGTTGATTTCTAAACAAATACAAAAGCTAACTTTCTGCAGCTTTTATTAGTATTAGAACTGATTGTAGTATTTTGTAAGTATTTGTTATTTATCATTAAAATTCCAATGCATACTTTTAGGTATCTCTCAAACAGGCAAAAAGTTTGAGAAATGCTGTGTGTGCACAGAAAATGTCCATATCTAAGACTGCAGCATGTTTTCAGCCTTCCTGTTGCACACTCACCAGCAGTTGCAGTTGTTTATAAACAGGAAACCAGTGCTTAAATCATCCAAAAACTCATGTTGGTAGAATTTTATATGGAAAATTAAGCTTCAACTCAGGATCTGACTTGTTATCATTAACACTGAGGTTTCTCCTCTAGGGATGAACTTTTAAAATCATTGGAATGAACAAGAATCTTACTTAAGTTAAACTATTTTTAACATTATTATTCCTTCATAAAACATGAATAGCCTCATTGGCTCTTTGGGGTAGCAGCAGGTGTCTTCCTCTTCCATTTGCTCCCTCCCCCCATTATCCTCCTGAGAGGCTGCAGCCTGTGATCCCTGTGAACAGCTGTACTGTAACATACTGTGAAACTCCAGACCTGCCAGCCTCAGTCTCAGTGTGTGTGTGTGTGTGTATGGAGACCAAATACTTGCACTCAACATTCCTGTGGTCAGCATGGCATTTGTCCAGCAGAACTGCATGTGCATCCTTGTGTTTATGTATGTGCGTAGGCTCAGCCTTGTCTGCTGATAATACACAAGACAAAGTGTTTCTTTGTCAGATAAAACATTAGACTGCTGTATCAGTCCTGATTTATTCTGCAGGCAGTGCGTTCTGTGGAGGAAAATATCATCTCCAGATAAGATTTTATTGATTAATTGGATTCATATTTGTTCCAAGCATGAAAGTATACACACATTCACAGTCTGAGCCACCTAACTATCACTCTCTGTGATCAGGAAAGTGTGTGTGTGTGTGTGTGTGTGTCTGTGTGTGTTTGAGGTTGGAGGGGTGGAGGTGCTTGGCAGTTGTGCCCACATGGGCCTGTGCCATCTGGGAAAGGTTTTGCATGGTTTAATGATAAACTGAAGAGGCTTTGTTCAAGTGAGAAGAAAAGAGTGCACAGGAAAACACTGAAGGGAAAAAAACCATCCTAAAGTTTCAGTACATAGTTAGTTCAGCTGCTAAATTGGTTACCATCTTAGTTTAGCATATCATGCTAACAGTTGCTAATTAAGGTACCATAATGCTGAGACTGATGAAATAAACGAATTTAGTATAGGACTGGTTGAAATTATGACGATGATAGAGCTGGATTAAAGGTTAAGGCACCGCTTAAGATATAATATTACAGTGCAACATGAAGGGAATTTAAACACAAAATGTCATGTCAAAAATTTAGCTATTTTAGTCTGGGCCAATGTGATGGCTCCACTAATATAACTACAGTATCTTCAGTTACCGGCATCTTACTTTAGGAATACAAATGTTTGTTCCAGTCAAAATTTTCTTTAAGTAGCCAGAAGTTACACGTTCTCTGAATATAAACCATTATAAAGAGCTGTTCTGGGGCCTACAACAATTTTTATTTCATTTTATTTTTATGTATTTATTGTGGAAGTCTCAGACGAATGATGTCCTGAATGTAATTTCAAGTCGAAAGTTTTGTACTCCAGACAAAAGCAGTGGCTCTAACAGCAAATCTACACTACCTTGAGTCACAGTGCTTAACAAATGTATTACCTGTCATAAAAACAAGAAAACACAAATATTTTAGAAATCTGTCGAAAACTGGTTTAAAACTAAAAATAACTGAATTCACTGAACTGAATTCACATTTTTATACCCAAATTTGAGCTGGTAAACAGGACTTCTCTGAGAAGTCAGAAATTAATCAAGTGTAACATTTAACCACTAAAACTAATTTTTCTGTTCAGGATTGCAAATAAATAACTGTAATTTCACATCTTAATCAAAAAATAATCATGTGCTTTACTATTTTTACTGCTTTTTTACAAAACAGTAAATTTGAAAATTCATGGTTAATAACAATAATTATATTTTAGCATGAAAAATGTTATTTCAATTAAAGAGCTTGTGCATACTGGTGCATTAACCGTTATAGAAACATTAAAAATGATTTTGGTAATTACCAGTACTGTTAATTTAGGGCAGTTGTGGTATAAACCTTACATTGGGCGGTGGTCTAATAAATGTAGTACTTGTAAGAGTCTAATGCTGTTAAATGGTGATTTTAGTCAGAAACAGTCTTATTTATTGATTAATTTATTTAGCAAATTAGAAAAAGAGAATTTTTCACCTGAACATGACTGTCCTCACAAGGAATCTGAGCAAATCAGTAGTTGCAAATAACTGAGACTTCTAGCTGCCATTGATAATAATAACCTTTGTTCACTGTGAGGGAAAACAAGAAACAATGTGAGCCACAGTTCGCTGACAGCGGAGGTTGGGGTGGATTGGTGGGTCAGCAACTTGGATTTGGCAAAGATGTTGTTGCTTTTTTCTGTTTCCAACTAAGAGGTGACTATCCTTCCCAAACCATCACTAAGTATTTTTTTGTCATTTTACTTACAGCACTTGAATGTACAGTATACAGCAAAACTGGATGATTACACCATCCATTTAATGCAGTTATATATGTTTCTTTTCGATATTCAAGATAATGAAGCCAATCAACTTAAAAAGCTATACATAAAGGTTCCTATTTTATGAATCAGACTCCAGACTTCATTAGTAACATTCCATCCATTAATTTACGCATTTTTTTGTGTTTTGTATGCCTGCCTTTATTTGGATGATAGATGTGATCTTCCTGGACTTGGATGAAAGTTGTCTATCAAAAATCTGTGGACAGATGTTCTGCTTTTCTTCACACATAATTCCTTTCAGCTGCTCTTTCCTGGAGAAGTTTTTTTTCTGCTTTACCTTCTTCCAAGCTTCTTTAAACTGGCAAAATTCAAAGTATATCTATAATTGTCATCTTCCCACATCTTTTAAAATCAAGCAGCCTCCTACCTACACACTCAGTGTTACTGTTAGCACTAAGTCTGCACTTCTTATATCATCTAACCATTGCTGCACCTGTGTTTTACCTTATGTTTATTTGTTCAGTAGATGCTTCAAGTGAATTCTTATTGAATTAGACACAGTCCAGATAAAAATGTGTTCATGCACCTCGCTCCATCAGGAAAATACAGGTTGAACTCTAGGTTCTGTATTTTCAATGTATCCAACCTGTTTGTATTTAATTACTTAAGGTTATATATCCTACATTTGAACTTATAATATAGTTTACACTTTAGTATCTTTAAAAAATCTTGTACTACCACAAAGGGGTGTATTCAGTTTTGCTATATATTGCATAGCTTTACAGATACTTTAGTCAAGAGGGCCTGTTATGCTTTTCCCTATTACTGTTATAAAGGTCAGTTAGAGAGGATGAACTGAGGAGCTTCACCAAGGCCCAGTACGAGAAGAAGAATGTTTATTTTTAACTGTGAATCATGTTAAGATGGAAAAGGCAAAGTATCAGTAATAATGGACTGTTAAATGGACAATCATATAAATGTGTTCTTAACAAAATACAGGGAGTCATATAAGAAGCCTGTAAAGATGCATGTTGCCAGAAAAATTATTTGCATTCTATTTCATGTGCAGTATAGGTTGCTCTTTCTCTCCAGGTGTCATCTTTAATGCGCACCTGACTGGAAGTGTGTAGCTGTGGATACTGTGTAGCATGGATACTGGAGGTGAAAGGTGTAATAACAGGCTGTGGAGTCAGTCACAGAGAAGAATCTAAGGTCAGAGGTCAGGTTGGGGTCAGCTGGTGTTGCCACACGTTTGGCTGTTCTGTAATTAAGCAGACGTGTTGGCATGAGGTGTGATGAGCCCCAGATGTGAAAAATCACAGTGAGGATAATCAACCGTGGGAATGGTGGGGAGACGAGAATCAGCTGCATTCTGAGAATCATCCCCAGAGAGAAATACTGACAGTGACTGTGGGAATGACTGCTGCCCTCCCTTCAGTTTGTGTGTGTTCCCTGTAAGAGACAACAACAGCAACTACAGCCATGGATATTCTTTGCTTTCTGAATTGCACATTATTGCATGTGTATGTGTGTGTGTGTGTGTGTGCCTGCTGTCATTTATGTAACTTTTTTGTGCTCTGAGCTCTTGACCTTTAACCCTCGAGAGTTCAAGTTGAGTGTCGACTGTTTCTGTTTGGTGTATCGGATACTCTGTGGGAAGTGGTGCAATGTCAGTAAGTACATTTATTTATGTACCATACAAAATAGAGGATTGGAGATATTTCCATGCACTCTTATACTTCTGATGCTGCACCACATTTCAGTGGGCCATGTTGCACTTATTCCTCTACAAAAAGAAGAAGATACATTTTTAATTTTCTTGCAAGGATGGCAAATATTTCATAGTACTAGGTTTTCAGGCAGAATAATTTTCCTTCATTATTTTAATGTTTATTTTTTTTAATAATTTAGAAATTTCAAATCTTAGTTGTGCTAAACAATCAATTAGGAGAGGTCACCTTGGCTCTAAGTAACTGACGTGGTGCTTTTGCAGTGAGTATTGATATAACAACACTACTCTATGCCTTTTTTTCTGCATGAAATACTTTTATCTTTAAATGTTTTCAGTACATTTTCTTGATCATGAAGTACCTTTCCTTGTAATATAATAACAGAATGTGATATTTTTACAGTATGGTATTTGTACCTATGCATAAGTTAGGACCCATATACTTTTTCCAACACAGCACCAAACCATTTGAAAAACAATGTCACTTAAGTACAATATTGTATCTAATTGACTTAATGAAATGAATGAGTGTATGCATGTTGGACTTAAAACAATAGATGGTAACATATAATCACTTTTTAAGCAGAAATTTTCCAGTTCAAGTGTGTCATTTTTTGGAATTTGCTGCTTTCATTTACCTCATTTTAGCATCTTTGGTTTACATACTGTAGGAATCCTTGAAAACTCTCCTGACAAATGTTCCAATAAATAATCAACATCTTCGACTTTGAACAGCTAAAACAGATACAGTAAGTAAATTAAGTAAAGTGTTAATATGCACCCAGGATCCAGACATGGCGTCCTTCTAGAGGACAGGAGAATAACGCAATAATGCAAAATCATTTGATACACAGTGAAACTGGGAATTTAGGCATTGGTAAAATGTAAGCAAGTTAACTTTAAGTTTTACTAGGTAGTTTAATCTCTTACACATCTATAATCACCGACTTTGTAGATAAATTATAAATATAGGTTTAAAATGAGGAAGTAAGAAGTACTTTTTTGTCATCCCTAGTAGCGTAGGAGTGGTATAAAGTACTAATAACTCAGTACTGTATTGAGTAAATGTAATTCCCCCATACAATAAGCTTTTATACAGTATACTTTACACACTGGGCCTTTATTTGTAACAAATTCTTTGAATTCATTAACTCGTTGACAGCATGTAGGATTATATAATCCACTTAAGATGATGCAGCTTGTCCAATATGATCACAAACAAAGCTCAGTCCAAATGCCTCCATCTTCCAATGCTTGAATGAAGAGAAGGAGCGGAAGAGAGAAGGTGGGGGAGGGGGGCAGCCGGCCAAACAAGGAGCTCTTTATAGTGACTGACTATTTTCACGGTGACTCATCGTACTTCACAGTCCCGTCTGCAGCCTGAGGAAGCCTGCCCTCGTGTTTGCTGAATGACACAATGTTCAGGGTGCCCTGCTGGGATGTTTGGAGTGGCCTCTGTCCCTCCTACAGCACACACACACTCACACACGCACACACACACACCACGCCCCAAAATGAGGTTTAAAACCTTTTTCCCCCCACAAGTTATTCTTCTACTACACATGTACACACCATCACAACATACAGCTTCATTATAAGATCAATCCAAGATGACATTTCTGGCTCATCCCACCAGTGTTGAACAAATGCCATGCTAATTAACATTATCAATACAGTGAACCAAGAAAAACAATAAGTTTGACCTTACCTACATCTTTACTACAACAACCATAGACTGGGATGTTAATGAATATGTATGCTGGCCACCAAACAGTTGAAACTGCGACCTCAAGTGTGTGCAACAATGGGACTGGCTCATATGTTTTTGTAGTTCAGCTGTTAATTGGTTAACTGGGGCGACGGAAAGGACAACCAGCATTATCTTTATCAATACCGAATTCTCGCACAGATTTCCAGTTGGGATTTGTTGAGTGACATGTCTCTTCCTCACAATATCTCTGGCCCTGCCCAAGTGCTGTTCATCTGGACGTAGCGTTTTCAGTGGGAGAAACGTTTTGTCACATATCCAAAACACTACGTCCAGATGAACAGATTCAGCTTTCTGGGATTTCCTTACCTGGATTATTGAGCATGCATCAAGAGACTTCTGTTTACAAGTGACAGCCAATCAGAATAAAGTTGGCTTAAAGGGTGTGTGATCTCAAAATTGTGTGTGATGTAATGTGGGGCTGCCCTAAGGCCCAGTTTAGAATAAACAAGGATTATTTTGAACTGTGAATCATAAAAATCTACTTTAGTAGAGTCCAAGAATAAAAATCTGAAAATGGAAATGAGCAAAGTAAGTCCCCTTAAAAGTTGAGGACAAAAAAAAATAATTAATTAAAAGACAAATTGTTGCTGAAAATACTCCAGGAATTATTCCTCGAACGAATAGCAGTTTGTGTTAAACCTGACAGGTATGTTTCAACTCTCACTCTATAATCCAAACAAAGGTCGAGTCCCAACATAAGCAAACTAAATTAGCAGTGATTTTGGTTTTTTTGGTTTATGGAACTATATCAAATCCTGGGATTTTTTTTTTTTAATTTGGAAACTAAACATGGTAAACTAGGAGTGACTTAATTTTCTGTTTACATGTTTATCTCCAGATTCCCGGAGTTTCCTGGACAGCATGAACCACGGCAGCAGCTCCACAGAGGCAGAGATGTTCAGATCAGACGTGTCCGTCACTCCTGCTTCCTGTCAGAGGATCTTTGGCTCCATGTGCTCAGTGTCATCAGGCAGCCCCCTCCCACACACAGACAGGTACACAGACACACATCCATACACATACACACCAGATATGTTTCCAACAAGCAGTTTAGGAAGACCATGCTAATACTGGGTGGAAGAACAGAATCATTCCTGAAGTTCAGCAGCTGCAGATTCATGCTGCTAGTCTCCACTCCTAACACATTTCAAAGGCGCAAAGGTGTTCTTTTTAATTCAGATATGGTGACCAGCCACAAAAGTCCACTTTCGTGCTCAAGGAACCAGTTTGAGATGAATGAAAATAGCCATTATAAGATGATAAAATGTTGGCATAAAGGGATGCACATGGTCAACAACAATACATGCTGAATTTAAACAGATCGTGGCTTTCAAACCATGATTGATCAGTATTAAGGGGCCCAAAGTGTGCCAAGTAAACATTCCCCACCCCAATCCACCAGCATCAGCAACAGGCTATACTGTTGACACAAGGCATGTTGGGTTCATGGATATAATGCTCTTGATGCCAAATTCAAATTCTAAAATCTGCAGCCTCAGCAGAAATCTAGGTTAGTCTCTTGTGAGCTCGTGCCCACTGCAGCCTCACATTTCTGTTCTCAGCTGGCAGGACAGAAAACCGGTGGTGTTGTGTTGTTGTTGCCCATCCATGTTGAGGAAGGATATGTGGTTAAATCTGACCTTCTTTTCTGATCACCACCTTTGTATTGAGTGGTTATTTGAGTTGGCCTTTTCAGCGCCATCACTGCGATTTGGGCAAACATGTTTTGCTATAGCTGCATACCTCTTTACAGATTAGTGACTCTCTGAAGCCTCCTTTCCTTGTCTGAGGCTCTGTATCTATCTTCTAACATCTTAATGATGTTACATGATTACCATGATCGTGGGATACAAATCTAATTTCAACCTATTGCACTTCACACTGATGTTCATGCATTGCCCTTGTGTCTTTCTTTTTTCTTGTTTATGTGTATGCCTTCAATTCCACATCATAACCTTCTCTGCTGCAGCTCCACTCCTCCTCCAGTGTGGCACGACCGGACTCCAAACTCCCTGAATTCCCCATATCCTCCCCAGCCCTCACCCCCTCTATCTCTCAACTCTCCCAATGCCCACAGTTCTCCCCGTGGGCCTCCAGGGGCCCGCAGGGGGACAGACAGCACAGATTTGTCCTCATTATTGTTGGGGAATGGTGGCCTGGAGGAGAGCCTACTGGAAGCAATGGAGGGCCTTGGTAGTTTTAACCTACTGGGAGAGGAGGGCCTCACTCCACTGCTGCCTGAGAAAAGAAGAGGGTGTGAAGGGGGAGAGCTTGGCTCCCGCTCCCCTTCACTGAGTGGATATTCCAGCCCTCATAGTGGCAGCAGTCTCAGCATCCCTTTCTCATCTTCCATGACGCCTGACCCCCTAAGAGGACTCAGCGGGGCCTCATCACCTGGAGCAGGTATACTGTCCCACATAGATTGTCTGAATGTGGCACTGATAAATTCATTTCATCCATTACATTTTCCCTGTTCCTGACATGAACATCTCAAACCATAGTTTGACAGAGATAACTTTGAAAAACTTTATATGGAATTTTCTCACCACCCCTTGCAATACCCTTATTCTTCCACAGGAAATATGGTCAGATTCCTGTTAGATACTCACCAATTTTCCAAACCCAGTCCTACTATTAACAACATTCTGAATCAGAATCACATAAATGCAGCGAACATCATAAACTGAAGATGACTTTAATTTCCTTGACCAGTTACATCAGACTATGTAGTGCTTCAACTGGGTTTTCCAAAACTATCCTTTTGGTTTATTGAGCTGGCACTGTTATAGGTCATGGTAAGAGCAGGAGAGGTTTACTTTACAGAGTTGATTCAAGGGGACATTTTATAGTTATTTCCAGCTCCACATTTTTATTCATTGACTCTTTATGCATGATTAACTGATATCCGCTCTCATAGTGGACCCAATAGCTGCCGCCACAGGAATAAAGGCTGGTACTAATATCAAAGGATCCTTTATTTGAATGTACAGTAAAACAGAAAATTCTGCACTGAGATGACAATAGCTGAGGGAGAAAACAGGCTAAATGCACACATCAGGGAGAGGGATGATAAGGCGCAGGTGACCTCAATCAATACACTCAGAGCTGGCCCAAGGTTTTATGGGGCCTTAAGCAGAATTTGATTTGGGGCCCTTGTCCCAGAGTAAACCCACCCCACCTATACTATCCATGCTTGTTTGTGTACTGCACATCTACCTCAACTGCATGTGTGTAATAGGGCAGAACAGTCACAAAGAATTAAAAATGCAAATGTAAAAACAAACAGTCACAAATGATGGACTCAAGATTGAAAAAAAAAGAAAAGAAATGGAAATAGTGAGGAAATAGTTTCTGGAACAGGATAAGTTTATTTTTCCAGCTTACAGCAAACTCAAATATCTCAGAGCAAATAATAAGCAAAACACTCAAAACAGGTCTTACCAAAAAAAAAACAGCTAGCTAACTGAGGTGGAACAGACTGTTTTCAGACTCAAATTTGTGAAACAGAAGTTCTCTTTCATAATGGGAATGATATCCCATTAGTATGTGACCAGCATAGTCCCTCAGTTCAGAAAACTGTGGTAATGTTTAATTACAGAAAAAAGAAGCCAAATCAGTCACAGTTATTTTACTCAGAAGAAAATATTTTCAGTCTAACTAGCTAATGCAATATTTTATATTATTATTATTATTATTATTATTATTATTATTATTATTTTATATTATAATATTATATATATTATGTCAAAATGATCAAGGCTGTTTAGGAACATGATTCAAACATAAAGACCACATATGTTCTCTAGGCTGTTAACTGAATAGTGAGTTAATGGTAACTTTCCGTTAGCTCACTAGTCAGGTTATGTTATGTTGTATGGACAGCGGAGGGAAGGAAAAACACAGTGCCACAAAGAAAAGTTCATTCACTTCAGTTGTATTGAGGTGGCACCAAAAATCCCAAATCTGACTAACTGAAGATATTTTTGTGTGACAACACAGTGCACCACCTGAGTTAAGTGTTTTTATAATCTGTGTGTACTCACCCTTTAACTTTCTAAGTAATATTTGTCTGCCTGGCCATACTTGGCTCAAAGTCAGAGTGAAATCTAACAGAGAGCTTTAACCTGTGTCTTGCAGACTCTGGCAGTAAGCAGGACACTGTGAAGTTTGTTCAGGACACTTCCAAGTTCTGGTACAAGCCCGACATTTCCAGAGACCAAGGTAAATATTGGTCTTGGTCCATAGCGGCTAATGGCCACTTGTGAGAAGATAATACACCCTTGTGCAAAGGTTTCCTCTATGTACAATACAGTCTGATTCTAACTTTAGCTTATCTCTGCTTCCTCCTTCTGTTGACCTACTGAACAGCCATTGCGGTGCTGAAGGACAAAGAGCCGGGCTCGTTCATTGTCAGAGACAGCCATTCATTTCGTGGAGCATATGGATTGGCCATGAAGGTGGCCACACCTCCTCCATCAGTGATACAACAGAGCAAAAAAGGTGGGTTGAATGCCATGTTCTACATACACAAACTTTCTGTGAGGTGCTAAACATACTAATTTAAAAAGTGCATTTTAAGCTGATATTTAAATGTGCAAACTTCAGCACTGTTAGTCAGTTAAGCTGGAATTTGTTGCTTTTTATTCGGTACTTCTATTTCTATTTAAATTTATTTTCCATGTTAATTAAATATGCACATTTGCTGTCATTTAGAGATATAAATAAACTAAGATATAATGCCATGTTGTGCAGGAGGAGATCTGTCCAATGAGCTGGTGAGACACTTCCTGATAGAGTGCACACAGAAAGGTGTTCGTCTTAAAGGGTGCCCCAATGAGCCGTACTTTGGTGAGAATACTGCACACTTTAATAAAGTGAAGCATAATACCAATGACCTGATCAAAAGTATAACTACATCTAGGTGAGCAGCTTGCTTCCTCATAGCCTGTTTAAAGTCCATACGAGGTCATAAAACCACAGAAACACTGTGCTGCCCTCCAATGGTCAGTACAATGGAGTGCAACTGACTCATTCTCTCAGCAGTCATATTCATGATAATTTTTCTCGACAGGAAGCCTCACAGCGCTGGTGTGTCAACACTCCATCACTCCTCTGGCTCTCCCCTGTAAACTTATCCTGCCTGACAAAGGTAAAGAAATATGGTTTTATATCACAGAATGGTAACACAAGTAGAGCACTGAATCAGTTAACTCAGTGAGTTAAGCACAGAGTATTCCAAAAAGGGCACAAAACTGAACTCCAAACTGCAATGAAAAGATGTTTTTAAATACAGTACTGTGCAAACTTTCTACATATTTCTGTATATATTTTGCTTCCAAGGATCCAGACTTTCTTGTCATTTTTAAAGTGCTCTTGACCAATAGTTCTCCTGACTTTCTTAAGGTTTTTCATAGTTTTTCTTTGGATATTGTCTGCTTTTTTTGGTGATTTTCAGCCTTACATGCAGTTTTGTGTGCGCCTGGTATAAATGCTTTTTTTTTTTTTTTTTTTATTTCTTTGGTGAAAAT
>VUQS01027984.1:7455-42286 GCA_015108495.1 Heterochromis multidens | reverse complement strand
CTTGCTCATAGGGGGTCGTTTGATTGTTGGGGTTTCTCTGTATTATTGTAGGGTCTCTACCCTACAATATAAAGCGCCTTGAGGCGACTTTTGTTGTGATTTGGCGCTATATAAATAAAATTGAATTGAATTGAATTGGTTCCGCCGGAGGTTTCTTCCTGTTAAAAGGGAGTTTTTCCTTCCCACTGTTGCCAAGTGCATGCTCATAGGGGGTCGTTTGATTGTTGGGGTTTTTCTCTGTAGTATTGTAGGGTCTTTACCTTACGATATAAAGCGCCTTGAGGCGACTTTTGTTGTGATTTGGCGCTATATAAATAAAATTGAATTGAATTGAATTGAATTGAATTGGTAAAATTTCTACTCTACTATCCAGACCAATTGTTTCAGGCACCCATTTTTTAAAGTCTACTTTTATCTTCTGAGTAATAGAGCCATAATTTGAGTTATAAATATTTATCAAATCTTTTGGTATGTTGACCCCGAGATACATCATTTTATTAGTATTTCACTTAAAATTATAGACTTTACTTTGGTGTATATTCACAAGTAAAGGTTTGGGTCTCATGTATATTAAGTTTGTATCCTGAATATAAGCCAGTTTGTTTAGGCAGGCTAGAGTCTGGATTGGACAATGTTAAAAGTACATCGTCCATGTGTAAACACATTTTGCCTTTTACTCCTTTAACCAGAATACCCTTAATTTCATCATCTTCTCTGATCATTTGAGCTAGTGGCTCTATAAAAAAACAAATGAAGCAAGGCAACATCCTGTCGTGATCCTGGGTCTGTGACCCAGCGTTTTGGAGTTTTTGAAACTTCTGTTTCTGTTTCTGTTACTTAATATTTCTGTTTGATTCTTAGGTTGTTGTAGTTATTTGGGTTCTGTTCATAGTTATATTTTGTGTGTACTCATTTCCTTGCTTCTGTTATCATGCCTCCCGTGTTCTCTTTATTTTGTTGTCAAGTCTCTGTCTCTGTTTGGTGTTAGTTACTTCCTGTTTTATTTTGCTAGTCTCGTGTCTTGTGTGCCTTGTGCTTAGTTTAGTTTCCCTCTGTCTCGTTTCCCTGATTTAGTTCAGCTGTATTCCCTGATGTGTTCCATCTCCCTGATTACCTCATGTGTGTATTTAAGCCCTCAGTTTTCCTTAGTTCTTTGTTGAGTTGTACTGTCTGCCTGTGTGCATGTACTCTTGTTTGGCTTATTTTGAGCCCTGTTTTCTTCAGCCTTTTGTACTTGTCATCTCACCCGAATAAAGGTTTGTTTTTTGTTTATTTGAATCTGTCTTGGAGTCTGCATTTTGGGTCCAAACTGTACACACATGATGACACATCCTTGTTCTAAAGTAATGGCCCCAAAGAGACTTCCATTCATTTAAATCTGGACAGTTTGTAAATTTTACAGTTATCTCAAACAACCTATAATTTCATCTTTAAATCCAAACTGCATCAGCACCAAATGGAGAAACTCCCGTTGAACTGAGTCAAAGGTCTTTTCTGCATCTAGGAAAATCACAATTGATTTGGAGTGTAGTGCTCGCCTCACATTATCTTGTGTTTGTCTGATTTTGATAAACCCTGTTTGATCATGATCTATCAGATCAGGAATAATATTTTCTAATCTTTTTGCAATGTCTGAGGCAAATATTCTATAATCTATATTTAAAAGTGAGATGGGTCTGTATGAGCTACACACTGATCTGTCCTTTTCCTTCCTTTGAATCATAGATGTTATGGCTTGTTTCCAAGAGGCTGAGGTCGCCCCACCATCCCCTTCAACATATAATTAAAACATTTTATTAAAAGCATAGGCATAAAAAACAAATCCCTGTACAACTTGAACCATTCTGCTGGAAATCCCTCTCCTTCAGCAACCTTGTTTGTTTTTAACTTTAATATGACTCTCTGAACCTTTGCTTTAGTAATTTCCTGTCTTAACTTATTTTGTTCCTCACCTATTGATGGCAGATCCAAAGATTCCAGAAAACTTTCCAGTGTTTTAGGATCAATAGTTTTGGGTTGAGCATACCTCTTATAATAATAATAATAATTCTTGTATTACAAGATTTTATTGGTGTTGTCAGAATTTCTCATTTAGCATAAGGGTGTTTCTTGTTAATGAATGGTAAATGGACTGATTCTTATATAGCACTTTTCTACTCTCCCAGAGGACTCAAAGCGCTTTATACAGCATGTCATTCACCCATTCACACTCATTCATACAAGTACTTATTTCTATGCTTAAGTGCTAACTGTCACACACATTCATACTCCGATGGATGCATCGGAGAGCAACTTGGGGTTAGTATCTTTGGCATGCAGACTGGAGCAGCTAGGGAGCGAACCACCAACCTGCCGATTAGTAAGTGACCTGCTGTACCTCCTGAGCTACACCCCAATGAAGACAAACACATTTCCAGTGAGTAAACTTTAATGACTGAATGAGAAAAGTAGGCAAGAGCTGCTTTTTCATTGCTCACATAAATAAATAATTAATTAAAAAAAAAAAGCTGTCACTGATATATTGAGCATGGCAGCAAGAAAGTGATTCAGCAGGAAAACAGCCCAAGACCCAATTACACGCATTACCAAGTGCCCCAGACGGACCACACTGGCAAGTATCACTCGGCACTTGGCACCATCGGCACAAACTTCCCAAGTACTGGAGTACTGACAGGTTGTGCTGATGCCATGGGAAAAATGAAACTTGCCACTTGCCCATGACTCTCAAACTGTTTGGGTATATGACCTTTGTTTCACTAAACTTTTACTGTTAATTAAAAATTGTGGGTTGGTTAGTGTAAACTGTCTTTTGAAGGTGGACATGCCAGAAAAAGTTTGACAACCTCTGTTGTGTGGCAGGGAAAGTGAAGATTTACAGCTTCTTTTTGCCACGATGCAACACTCCAAACAACTAGAAGTCATCCTGGTAATATATCACACCAGCAGTGGTGCCAGTAAGTTCTTGGATCACACCCATCATTGTATTACATTTTGATGTCATACCTGCAAAGTATTGTGACTGCATCCTGTATGGGTGCTGACAAAGTCTCTCAGCACATAGAATGATAGCTACACAGACAGACCTGCCAACATAATCAAAACTGGCTTAGTGGGGTTTTTTTTAAGGCACAGTAGGTGTGTTCAGCACTTAATTTTGTCATGGTGACACACATGCATACACAGACTCACAAGGTGAAAACAAAACTGTCCAGGCTGTAAAAATAGTTAGCATTCTTTTTCTTCAGAGACAAAAATCTGCCGGGCTAACTGCCAGCTTTTACCACATGCAGAACCTCTTTGTGCAACCGTTTGGACAGTGACTCACTGAGCACGCCAGCAATTAGTGGGCCATGACACAGACAGCAGAATATCGTATGTGGTTTGTAGCCTAAGTTACTGCACTGCTTTGATAGCAAAGGCAACTTTTATAAAAGCTTTGTGGTTCTTCATGTGTGTAGAGTCGTTCTCCTGCAGGAGGCAGGAAAACCCTCCAGTTTGAATGAATATTCACCTAGTTTGAGGAATAATAACACCTTGACACACTTGCTATATTTATTATGTTTAATACAATCTGCATTCTTAATATTTAAACCAATGGGAAGTTTTGGGTATACAGTAGGCCAAATAAAGACAAATGAGAATATTATTATTAGACTTGTTAATTGGCTCAGGTAGTTGAGTGAGTTGGCCACTAATATCAGCTTCATTGCTAAAGACAGGCTTATTTCTGCCTTAAAAAAAAAAATGTATATCATAAGTAGATAATAAATTGACAAGCAAAACCAAAACAAACTAAAAACAGAACAAAACAAAGAAAAAAAAACATAAACTATATCCATCCATTACATGTCAAACAAATAGCTTCTGTGTATCAAACTTCTTGATAATATTTTTATTTTCCACAAGGTGGAGCTATGAGGCAATAATTGAATGTTCCCTGAAAGCAGGAGTAGTTGATATTTCTCTGTCCAGCTGTGAAATAAGCACTTGTTGATTAAAGTGCTCAGGGAGATGTGAGATGTAAGGATGTGTATGACTGATTGCTGTATGAAATTAAGACATTTAAGGGTGAACAGTAGTCTTATGCTTCATTAGAGTGGGAACTTTTCTCTCCATCTGGGGGCCACACCATCTGATTTTAGATCTTGTGACAGTGCATGCTTCACTTTACTGACAGATATCTTGCTTTTTTTGCATAAAGATAATTTTAAGAACATTTGAAGGACACTGTATAATTTCTAAATTTTGCCTTCATTTTCCTCTAAATGAAAAATCTTTCCTTTAAAAAAATGCCCAGCTGATGATTGTTAATAAAGCTTAAAAAATTTAAATAAATGAAGCTAATCTTCATTTTAAATTTCCAGCAACTGAAGCTTAAATTCACATCTCTAGTTAATGAATTCCAAATCTCACTCAAATAGCAAAAGTGATCTGTGAAGGATCTTCACAACAACTGCAGGTTCATTCTGACTTTGCTTAAGGTGTGAGTCTGAAGAGGCGTTATTCTGAGGGCTCCCTTAGGTCATTGCAGACGCACTTGATGGCCCCAGGCTTCTGGTCCCCCTTCATTTTGATGGTAATGAGGCCTGGACAGACCAGTCAATAGAATCACTTCCTGACCAGTCACTATGACATTAATGAACTCTAAACACATTGAGTGGACATGTGCTTTTGTCAGGTTGGCTTTATTGGGTGAAAAGGTCTCTGAAAAGGTGTAATGGGGTTAAACAAGTTAACTATGGGGTTAAAATATTGATGGGATTACCACAGTTTGAGTTATCAGTTCAGTGAAGTTTGCTTAAACTTTATCTTACTTTTGTGTTGCACTGCTCTCCTGCAGATCTGTATAACTGATATTAATGACAGCCAGATCAACGTCTCAGGAAAAAAACAATGTTTACTCTTTGAATGTTTGCATTAAACACTCCCGACTGCATTATAAACATATGCAGTGTAAAAATTGTGTTTAAAATCAGAGGTGGATGTTTTATTTACTGTAATAGCTTTCCAAAAATATTCATCACACAAATTTTGGCTTTTAGATGTTTACACTGTTGAGAAACATGTGACTGAAGTTAAAATTCAAATCTAGGGCATAATACTAGTTACCTGAGCTAAATAAAGATTTTCAAAAACATTTCAGCGTGTTAGCTGATGTCACGGCAAGTTTTGATTATGATTAACCACATTTGTTCATGTCTGCAGAACACCATCAATTTAAACTCCACCACAGCAACATTTAGTACTCTGAGGCGCTTATCAATAAGGATTCTGTTTCTATAAAATAAAATGATCTGTACTACCATTTAAATATTAAAAAAATAGTTAAAAAGTAAATATATGATTTTCTTCATTTTTTTTTTTTTTGCAAAGAAAGATGTGGCAGGCATTATGGTTATTTTAAACAAGTAAGTACGCTCAGCATGAACCTGTGAAGCCTATTGTAGTTGATTTATGATTAAAACGTCAGCTTCATCTGATTTTGCCAGTGATAAAGCATGACATCACAATTAATGATTTCTAATCAAGGTGAGGGCTGTGGTCTTTTTGTTTGTATAAAAATGGACATTAGTGCTGCTGAGCTCATCACATGCGTTAAGAAGTTGTGAGACTGAGATCTAAGATTTCTTAGACTTTTGAGGGCAGGATCACTGTAACAGAGATGTTTCTCTTACATCACTGTGCAGACAGACTTTGCAGGGACCTGATGCCATAGGAGAGTAAACGCACCTCCTCTTGTGAATCATATGACCCTGGGGAGAGTGTTTGTGAAACCACTTGGTCTGCTATTGTCCTCCTGGGACTGGGCTCCTCTGAAAAGCTGCAGAAAGCCTGTAATCAGATTAAAGGTTGCTGGGAAGGGGAGGGGGGATTTTTGAGGAATGGCGAAGAGGTCGTGGAAGTTCTCTAATCAGTACCTGCCATTGAAGTGCAGAAGAGGGGCTAAATAACGCAGCAGGAGGGGAGGCGGGAGCCAAGCTGGAGGGACAAATTGGCCTGTTGTTGGAGGGGGATAATAGGACAATGAGGGAGGGGAGTATAATCAGCGTGTATTGAGCGGTAGAGAATAGGTGCAATGGGAAAAGGAGGAGACCGAAGAACTCCAAAGGCAGTGGGCCTTGTCCCATCTTGCCCTGGCAATTATATCACCTTTGTGAGCTGATTGGAGCAGGCTGCAGTGTCCATCTGGGCTTATAGATGGACGCAACAACCTACATTTTCTCACTGTCCTTGCCAAGTGGTCTCTCCAGGCCACTGTGCAAGATATCAGGGGCTCTTGTGGTCTAAATAAAAATCACAAGCACATTCCTCAAAACACTCCTTACCTTCCAGAAGTTGACAACGTCTAATTTTGCCCTGTGAAGTGACAATCATTAGTCAAATCTCTATCTTTTCTCTCGGATTGTTTCATTACTTTATCTCATTTGAAAACAACCCAAGGCTAATGATTTTTATTGCTCTTTAGGATAGTCATATTAACATGACAAGCTTGTCACTGATGCAGTGAGATGTGATTAAAGATCATCTAACCAATGAAATTAGCCACCTCACTGTCCCAAGCATGTAATGCTCTGTCACAAGACATCCCAATGAGTGCTGAGCTCCACCAGTTTTTCTGTCAGATTCTTTCTGCCATTGTGATTACTCATCAAACGTCCACTGCCTGAACACCAGGCATCACTAAAGACCAGTCACTACTTTTTTATTCAGTTGACAAGAGTCCATTTGTTGGGGTCAAAGGGGAAAGTCTCAGGGGGGAAGACCCCTAGGACAGCACTGGTGAGGAGGAGAACTAGAGAAATCACTATTCATAGCAGGGGACTGCTTTGATTTTGGCACAAAGGCCACTAGTTAACTGCCTAGATTAAAGAAGTGGAAATAAGAGCTGGTTTAAAACATGGGTAAGAGATCCAGATTGAATGGTTTAGATAATTAGGTGCACCTGCCTGTCAGAGCCCAAATTAATGCCTGTAAGATCATTTTTAATATTGTAATAAAACCTAAAATGCAATATTTCTTACCTTATTTATTGCTGATTAACAGCATTTGCGCCCAATTTGACACAAAACACTAGAACTATGACATTTTGCATTTTGTTTTATTCAGAATGGAGGAAATCTTCCAATCTGCACAAAACTGTCATTTTACAGAGAAAGTGGCATAAAGTGCAAACACATGAATTTACAAAAGCTCAAAAAAGTTTGTTCTTGTTAACTATGTTTACATAATTTACAAACAAATACTGTTCATAAAGATTGATCATCAGAGTGATCAAAGACTGCGAGAAATGCTAAATATGAATGTGATTTGGTCTTGCTTCACTACTTAAGATGTTAGTAAATTTAGTAAACTTAATGAATGACAGTCCCATCAGCTCAATATTATCATTCCATTAAAATAAATTCTTATTTCATGTAGCAGAGGTTTATGAAGAACATACAGGGAGTCTTATATGTATATCAGACAAAGCAAATAGCAAAACAGCTACTGAGAGAAAAAGACAATAGACTGAGTTACTTATGCAAAACTACTCAGAGAAACAGGAATTTTGCTCACATGTGAGAAAAATTTGCTTTGTTCTGATTTTATAAACTGTGAATTTCTGTGCTTCATGCTCACTTCTTCTTCCCTGATCATTTAAATGAATGAAACAGGTTTCTCCCCCCTGTTGACTTCAATTCGAAAATGTAAACAAAAAAGAGAAGTGAGGGAGGATGGGTGGTGGGTTAGTTGCTTAGTGAACTGTTTAAACAAGCTTGAGACTCCTACACGAACACTGAAAGGCTTTTGGACAACAACAAGGCTGTTCTGGTGAAGTTTTAGACCTTCTGTTAAGCTTCTGTTCAGGCAGGACGGGAAAGTAGCCTGCATATATTCACCTTGATGTCACACATATACTAATACAAAACAAGTAGGCCAGTTGGAAAAAAAAAGTTTGCTTCTTTTGTACTAATCTTTTAAAACACATACTATTCATTGGTAGCTGCTCAATAAATCTGTGGTGCTGGAGATAAAAAAAATTAATTGGTTCTTCAACTTGAAGCCAAGACATGGACCTAAAAGACCTTTTTTTTTTTAACCTAGTCAGTATGTTATTAAAGCAGAAGTAGGAAGCAGAAGTGTGTGTGACTAAGGTCCTTCCCTTTCAAAACTCATCTTTATAGACACAAGATCTCTTCTACCCTCGACCATATCTGCAGTAAGTTCCTTTCAAAAGGGAACCATGTGGTTTTCTTTTCTAAACCTACCTTAACATTTGGTCAAATATTGGTTTTTATATTTACCCTATCAGTAATATACAGTGCTTACAATACAGAGTGTCTTGGGGGTCATTGATTAGGGACGGAAGGAACTATAGAGTATTTGTGGCTATAAGTTTCATCTGCAGTTTTTCAGTTCTTTTTTCTTGTTCAGTGAGAAAAACCTAGTCTTTTTTTGGCTTGAGAAGTGCATTAAAGTCAAGTTCAAGATCTGAGGTGGAAATGCAAAGAACAGTGGACAGGTGATCATCACTGAGAGAGGTTCTGTATCTTTATCTATCTAGCAAAGGTTCAGATGCCCATTCCCGCTCTGCATCCGTCAAGTTCTTGTATTTTTTTGCATGTTTAGTCTCGTAATGGTGATTCAAATTGTAATTCTTAAACACAGCAATCTGCTTTCCACAAACTAAACACACTGCTTTACCTCTGAATTCAGTAAATAAATACTTAGAAGTCCATGTCTTGTTAAAAACTCTGCATTCTGTATCAATCTTTCTTTTTTAGTAATGTGAGCTGACATCTTTCAGGGCTTTCAAACTCACATCTCATAAAAACGTTCCAGTGCATTTACAGTGAAGCTGCATTCATTTGTACATACATACCTACCTAAATAATATGATTTCCCACAAAATCGCAAAAAACAGTAAACTATTTTCTGATGGGAAGTTTGTCAAAGAGTGTTTGGTGGCTGTAATCTGACAAATTGCATGATGTAAACTTACTGTTATGATCTGAAGTTTACATGCACTCATTATGGGCATGGATTCATGGTATTTTTTAATGATTTCTTTGAACTGTTCTTTTTGCAGGGTGGAACGATTGTACAGCATACATCTTTAATAACATTAAAAAACAAGAATTGGGTGCACAAGTTTGAATTTATTTTGGATTTTGTTTCCTGGCACGGACCCGACTTTTAAGCATAGTCCACAAATATTTTCAATCGGCTTGACGTCTGAGCTTTGGGAAGGCCTTTCCAGAAGCTTGATGTTAGCCTGTTTTATCCAATCCAAAACCAGTTTTCATGTGTGTGTTTGGGATCATTGTCCTGTTGGAACAGCTAATGGTGTCCAAGTTTCAACCATCCAGCTGTTGATATGAGTTGAAGCTGAAGAATTTGGAGGTAGTCCTCCTTCATTATTCCATCCACTTAATGCAATGTCCCAGTACCACTGGCAGCAAAACAGCCCCAGAGCATGATGCTACCACCACCATGCTTGACAGCTGATACAGTGTTCTTAGGTTTGAAAGCCTCACCTTTACTCCTCCAAACATACCTCTTGTCATTATCAGAATCAGAATCAGAGTCAGAATACTTTATTAATCCCAGAGGAAATTATGTGGTCACAGTTGCTCCAGGACAGTAAGAACAGTAATTAACAAGTTTAAATACCAATATTAAATAATACAATATATTACAAAATTACAAAATATTACAAATAGCTCTAATAATACAAATAACTCTAATATATAAATATCCCAATATATTACACAAAACTGAATATAGATAAGTTGAATTGAGGTGCCCCTCTTATCATACTGCCTTGTGGCCAAATAGCTCAATCTTTGTTTTGTCTATTACAAAACCTTTCTCCAGAAGGCATTTGGCTCATCCATGCGGGCAGCTGCAAATTTTGGTCGAGCTTGAAGGTGTCAATTTTGCAACAGGAGCTTCTTTCTTGGTCGGCACCCTCTCAGTCTATGGTGATGTAAAACTCACTTCACTGTGGACAGTAATGCTTATGTTCCAGCAGCTTCCAGTTCATGACAGGTTTGAGCCTTGGTGGTTCCTGGGTTGTTCCTGAACATCCTACCCAGTTTCCTCTCATCTGAGGGTGACAGTTTGGGTCTTCTTTCAGATCTCAGCAAAGTGGTGATACATCTGAATAACTTGTGCTTATATACAATTGTTTGAACTGATGATCTTGGAATCTGCAATTGTTTAGAAATGGCTCCAAGAGATCTTCCCAACTTGTGTAAATCTACAGTTCTCCTTTTTAGAGCTTCACTGAGTTCCTTGGATTTTCCCCTTGTTCTGAGTATTGGTCAATCCAATGAGTGCTGTCAAAAAATCCTTTTTATGCTGGCAAAGGCAAACTACCAGCTGCAGCAAATCATAATCACTAATGAGAAGTTAATAGGCCTTGTCAAAATGAAAGACACTGTAGAACCTTCAGCACCACTTATTAAAAAATTTAAGTGAGTTTATGTATATATTTGAGCCTGTATGTATACTTTTGATAGTGTGGGAATTATAGAAAATCGCAAATAAATTCAAACTTGTGCACCCAATTCCTGTTTATTTTTTAAGTCATTAAAGATATATGCTGTACAATCATTCCACCCTGGACAAAGAACAGTTCAAAGAAATCATTAAAAACCCAAAATTACCATGACAGCCATGCCCATGATGAGTGTATGTGAACTTTTGACCACAACTGTATCTATGTTTGAATCCTAATTTCCCACTGACCTCATACGGGCCAGTCAGGGATAGCCAGCAGCTGGATGTGGCCAGCGGGCCATACAATGCCCAGGTCTGTCCTAGGGTATTTATTATTTTCTATTTTTATTCTTCTAATATATCTCTAATTCACTTTTTCTTCCTGACCCTTGTGCTGCTGTAACATGTGAATTGCCCCAGTGTGGGATTAATTATGTCTGTGTCTGTCTATGTCTTTTTCTGTAAAGATAATTGCTGGCAAAGATAACCTTTGTGATAAGATAACCTTTATTCATGCACAGATGCTAAGAACAGCACTACTTGGAGCTCATTCTGAAAATTAATGTCACATCCAAAATGCAGTAATGACCCCAAAATACTGGATATATATCTAAAAAAGATCAACTCTTGCACAAATTAGTGAAATAGTAGTAGAATCAAAGTAAGGTGACACCACAACTACAGTAAACCACTCTATAACTGTAAGACAGCAGTGAAAAATCTCAATCTCCTATATAATTACAAAATGTTTCATCTCACTGGACCTCTTTTTACACCACTGAGGAATGAAAATAGGTGATCATTGTAGTATGTCCCAGTTTGGAAACTACACACTTTAATTTTTTCTTATTAGCATACAATATTTTCAGAATGTAGCAAATTATATTACTGTAGTAGTTACACATTCAAAGTAGAATGTAAATATGCAAAGTTTGGTGGGGAGAAAAGGATGTGGAGACAGAACTGTTACGAACAATTTGTCCAAGATGTGGCATTCACCGTGTGAAAGCAATAAAAAGTGATCCATAGTTTTGTCCAGATAGATTTCTCCTGTGCTGACTATGTAAAGGGCTTTAGAAAAATGAGCTCACCTTTGATAAATGTATCTTTCTTACCAACTGTAAAAACCATGCTGATGAGACACACTGACAGAGAGGGGGCAGTAATCTCACACTTCACACTCCAACAAATGCAAAGGAGGGAAAGTCATGGAAAAAAGGAGGGAAGAGAGGGACAGGAAAGGTGGGGAGAGCAATGATTCTCTTGGGAAGGGAGGGTGTTTGGGTGAAAAGCAACAGCATATGTATTGTTGGAGGCCCTGACTCGCCACCCTGGAGAGCTCGCTGTTCCCACGGTTTGCTCAACAAACAAACGCACCCCTCCACCCCAAAACACACACACACACACCACACCACACCACACACCACCATGCTCTTGCACGCAGTGGTGATGTCATTAATTACCATCAAAATGAGCATGACAGCAAGCAAGTGTGCATGCGTCTGCCAGCGCGGCTTTGTGCATGTTTGTGTGTGTGTGCGTCTGTAAGTGTGTGTGTGCATGTGTGTGTGAGGGAGAGCGAGGGAGATGTAGGGAATGAGAAAGAAAGAGACCATTGTCCATTCTGAAATAAAGAAATCTCCACTGAAGCATTGTAAATGGAAAAGGCAGAAAAATGGACCAAATTCTGGGATCTTTGAGTGAGAGCCGGGCTGTCACATCTCGTCAGAGCCTCACAAAACCTGATGTGCACACATTGCCCTGCCTGGATACAGAGACACACTGTGGCCCTGTGCTTGTGTGCTCTCCTGATGAAATTCAAGCCTTTCCCCTCCCAGCCCCACAGGGATCTTGTTTTATGAACATCGTTTGTTTCATACGTGCCTGGTGTTTTTATTTTCTATAAAACTAGCAAAATTAACAGTTTTTAGTACAACTTTAGATTTTACAGTAATTTTACTGCATGATGCCACGTTAGGATATCACTGGACCTATTTTGCATGCAATCAGCTAATTAGAAAAAACAGTCAGCTTCGGCCTTGTAACATTTTTTTTCCCCTGTGGTCCAATATCTCATTTTCTCAAGAAATTTGACATCTTTACAACAAAATATGGGAAATTATAGGAATGCTATGTGCACAGCACATAGTATGTTTATACATGCCAGCTGTATAAGTATGAGTAATATACTTTTAACCAGATATAAGTGCTTTAGTTGAACATACTCAAATCTCATAATTTGTCCTGTCTTGATGAATTCTCTAACTAACTGTGTTGTCGCAGTTATATGTGTGTTTTTTACAGTATTTTTTTGCATTAAAATGATAAATACAGTTGAATGTGATACACAGTTTGCAGCCCAAGTTAGCACGAATCCAAATCAATTCCTTTTGTAAATAATGACCAGTTTTACTTATTATGAAAAAATGTAATTACTTTGAGTCTACAGCTATGTTCATAGCCATATAAGACTATGCATGAACAGAGTGGTGCTTTGAGCCAAATATTGTCACTAACATGCAGATTTTTAACCAGAATAATGTTTATCATTGAGAATCTAAGTGTTTTATGATGTTAAGTTAGTTAAACAAGCCAAAGATTAATGTTTGTGCGTGTGTGTGTGTGTGTGTGTGTGTCAGATTTTTTTGGCACTACATGGATCATTGTATGGACCTTCATTAAAGATCATTTGGTTTTTTGGTGCAGTGGGCCTCACTAAGCTTTGGCTGTGCAGTGAACCAGACCAGGGACTGAGATTACTGTTGAATGTGTGGCCATAAATGCACGGGATTCCACCTCATCAAAGTTTGCACAGATAATTGCTACTATTTGATCTCCACTATCTGAAAAGAAACCGTGTTAATTAGAGGCTTTGATTGGGACGCGAAGAGAGGAGAAACAAATGTGTGCTTTGTTGTCCTGTAGAAATCTCTCCACTCAGGGGTTTATGTATCTGCAGAGCTGGAAGGCTTTTGTCTCCAAAAACTTTGATGAGGTCCTTGTTTCAGGACCAGTCCCATCTCTGTCTTTGGGAAAACATCCAACTGCCAACTCATCAGCCATCCCGGAGAACTAAAACAATGCCCTGCATTGAAGACGTGAGATTGACAGTTTGAAATCCTCTGAGTTGTAATATGCGTTTCAACTAATGGATGCACGGTAAGCTCCTTGAGATACATCTTCTTGTTTTCAAAACAGCTCTGATAAAATAATTTTGTTTTAAAAAAAAAAAAAACTCAGTCTTTGGCCCAGGATTTTGGCCAGGTCTTATAAGAGTTTTTATCCATTCATCTTTGACTTGACAACAACCTGGTGTAGGAGACCTAATTTAGTCAATGGAAAACAACATGTGAGACACATTAGTGACTCTTAAGTGGTGTTTGTAAATCTGAGAGCTTTCCAAACTGTAAATGTAATAAGTTTGATGTTTTTAACTAATAAAACAGGTTAGCATTTTTCTATGTTCTTTCTTTAGCAATCATGACAGTGAAATAGCAGCAAAAACTTTGGACTCTCATCCAGTGGACCTGTTCAATAAGACATCACTGCAACTTTTTTATGTCAATGACAAGTGACGGGGCTCACTTTTATTTTCAGCGTTCATATGGACATCTTGAGTGCTGCATACAAGTCTCAACTACTTTTTATTTAACTTTGAGTTCATCAACCTGCCATGATAGTTATTGTCCATAGTATAATATAGCATAAGTTGTTATCTTGTATTTTAATTTGAGTACATTATATAAAAGTACATAAAAACTAAATTTCTTAAGACAAACACATATTGAAAAAAAAAAATCACTTCTAGGCCTAAAAACTGACTATTCAGGAAAAAAAATTTTCCTCACTCTGTGAAGATGGTTAACCCACATAAATGATGGCCACCTTCATCATCAGTACAATGATGCACTGTTTCCTTTGAAAGTCTTGTTGTCAAACATTTTATGTTTAATTTCTTTTGTTTCTAAATGTCATTAAAATGACTTAAAAATTAAACCAGATGTATTTTTTCAAAAATGCTAATCACTTATTAGTCATGTTGGTTATACCCTGTCACACCCTGTAAGCCCAGGCATGCCCAATGTGCAAATGCCATGAAAAGGAAGGGAGAAACATTCTGTGCATAAAACAGACACTTCACTATTTAAACCTTTTGTAAAAAGAAAAAATGAATATTTAGCCCTCTTCTTGCCTTTATTACTGGAAGCAGAACAATTTTTTCTTCATTGGAAAGATGATTCAGTAACTCAGTCTGAGTAGCACAGATGCTTTTGCGTTTACCTTTAAAATTGTTTTCAGATTCTTATTTTGATCGTTCTGTGCATTTTTTTCTTTTTCATCTTTGTGTTATTTCCCCACACTTTGTCAGCACAATCTGAGCTACACACATGACTTATTGTTCTGTCAATATAGTATATTCAAAGTCAAAGTAACAAACAAATAAAGCAACAACAAATCCTTACTTATAATTTAAGGTGTATATTGTAAAAAAAATCCACCTGTACCTTATTTTGTATTAATGAATATATTAACACAGTAAAAGAAAGAAACACTTAGTCAACAAACCACCATTTTTGACCTCACACTTCCCACTTAATGTTTTTTTTTTAAAATATTAATTAATAAATGCACGTCTGCTAAATTCTATTAGGAGCTGAAATTTGGAACACTCCATTCAGAAAGCTGCATGGGACACACTGCCAGCAGCTGCACTGTATTGTACAAGTTTATATAAAATATATGTCACATAAACGTGTGTGTTTCATTGTTTAAAGAACTCCAAAGAATAAAGGGAAACATGAACCCCTGACCCCTACAGTGAGGCCATCCTGTGGCTCTGCTTTGCTGTGATGAACTTGATAGGTGTGGTCTCTCACAGCATGACAATGATGCCCTCATTCACAAGGCACAAGTAGTTTGGTGAGTATGAAAAAAAATGTGAAATATTTAACCCCTATGGGAGATTTTGGACCAATATTCTTGGCAGTGCCTCCATGCAAGAAGTAAGAAAAGCCTTCTGTTTCATTCCTGTCAGAATCAATGCCATACTGAGACATACTGGAGCTGTTCTGGAAACATGTCAAGGCCCAACACCTTACTACAACACCTTATGTTGTTTTTTTTTCTTTCAGCTTGGAGAAGAGCTGGGAGGTGTTTATTCAATCATTAATAATAAACACAGAAAATGGACACAGGGACTGTGTTATGATAAGAAGGGAGGGTGTTCAGGGTGTTAGGGTCATTTTTGCTGACAGTGTGGACATCTATGCAGTCAAGGATCAGTCAGTGGAGATTTATTGACAGCTCTGTGAAGCACTTTGTGACTTAAATTACTTACTTATTTACTTAGAGAGATTTTAGTTGTCTGTTCATTGATAATGAACATGGCAATCCTCTGTGGATGCTGTATCATATGATGACATTGCACGCTTGAAGACAGGCTACCTCCACCACACAGTTAGTTTATACTAGCGTCAGGAGTTAGGTTTGACTTTGTACCCAATTATTTATGCAATTTTTCAGTGGTAGATGACACAGTTGCATCAGCCTCTTTAATACTATACTACTGTAATATTTATATTAGATGTATATGATGAATATTAGTAGATGTTACAAGGTCTTATTTTTGAGAAATATTCAAGAATTGCGTAAAAACTTGTGATGCAACCTGTAAAAGCACTTCAGCTTTCATTGTGGTACCTAATACTTTCTTATCACTGGTTAATAATGTTTTTATGAAACATGGGACACATTGATACATGAGGTTTAAGTTATAGTTAGTTTATTTTTTATGCATGTCTGAATTTAATCATCTATCACATTGAGGCCTGAGGCAGTGAACCAATATCTGGTGTGACAGCGAGGAGCATTTACGAAAGGTGTATTATCAGGCACCCCGAAGCTCCCTGAAATGGAGTCAAACATTTGTTCCTACAAAATAAAAATTCAAGTCACAGAGGATATTATACTCACTTTTAAATTAGATAAATGAATCGCCAAACTCTTTCACCACCTTGTTCTTTATTGTGGTGCGATTTCCCTCTTTTATCAAAATCAAAAGACTGAACAACAATAGAAAATACTTTTTCTAATTATTTGAAGCTAAGGCTTATTTAGCTGCTAATAGGGAACTTGTAGTGCCACAGCAGCTCCTTAAATTTGCCGCTGAGTAGCACTGATGAGGTGAGAAGCAGAGAATGCCTAAAACAAACTGTAGAGGGGCTTCAGCAAAACAGCCAGAGGCTTAAGATATATTAAATTACCATGATTGGGACTTAAAGCATGGTTAAAGCCTGTTTGAGAGGCTGGGGAGCCTCAAAGCAGTGCCATTCATTGCTGGGGAGCTGGGTCAATAGGTTGGGGAACTTCACAGGACCAGATTCTATTCTTATGCAAACGAGGGGAACAAGACCTAAAGCTCACTGAGTTGGAAGATATAAATGACTGGACAATCATCTGCAGCCCTCCACAGACACAAGCCTGGACCACAGCTGTGTACTCGTCATTCATGAGGAAGTGTAACTACATCTAAGTTCACTTTAAACATCTCTCTTCCTGCTTGCTGAGTGAAAATGCTGATAAACCATTTAAATTCAGTCCTGTCTCATAGAAATTGTCACCTATAATCCAGATTTTAATTTAGAATCAGTGTAATGGATGGAAATGTCATAATAAATATAATAAGAACTCATAATGCTTTCTTCTCTGTAGTATGGCATGTAAATTAATTTTCTCAGCTTTAGCGAGTAATATGATCTCCAGTGACTCCTAACAAAAACAGACCACATCCATCTAAATCTGCCGACTAGTAGAAAATCTGAGCAGAATTAATGAATGAATACACACTGAGTGCCATGAGAGAGAACACCTGCAGCCCGCAGCGCATCCTCAGGTCAGCTCTGCCTCACAAACGCATCACACTCACACTTACAGCGCAACATATATTTAGTGTTAATCTGTACACAGGATTTTCTACAAACATCTCACATTTATGAAAGGAGGAGAATTGTGATTGTGAAAAAAGAAACTGAGATTAAGAATCTCTTTTTGTATCAGTATCAGTTTAAAGGCTGCATTGTAAGTGAACATTGCTCAACTTAGAAAATAAAGCAGTGGCAATAAATGTTGCATGGTACATGCTACGTTAAGTCTGCATGCTCTCGGTGGTAGCAGGTGGACGCTGATGATGCTTTCTTTCTTTCTTTCAAATGATGATGACTTCACTTAATAAGGCGTTGGTCAGATGTAACACCAGCACCTGTGATTTGTCGGGGTTTTACACACTGGAAAGACAATGGGGGAAATGACTCAAACCTTACTAACCAGTCGCATCGTCGGAAGAAGACGCACGTGTCCGTCGGCTTGTGCCGGGCCAAGCTGTGTCCCAGGAGAGCAAAAGGTCACAACCCTCTGCCCAGCAGCAGACTAGCTCTCGGGACCTCGGGTCAGTTTAATCTCCAGTAAAGCAACAGTTAGATGAAGGGCACCGTGTTGAAGTCTGCATTACGCTGTCATCAACAAACAGCTGGATTGCAATTCATTTATTTGACCTGTTAGATTTCGTGATGGAAACGATTTCAGGCGTAGTAGGCTGATTTTAAACTTGATGTAGAGTATATATCATACCATTTTTGTATCAAAGTTATCATTATTCATCTGTTTTAATTATTTATCTACCTTTAAAAATAATAATCATAATTTGTCATCTTTCATCCTTCATCCTCCAAGCGTGCCGCGCTTGTTTGCAGTCTGCCTCTGTCCAGGGTGCTGACCGAAACGGCCTTTGTGGAGAATTCAGCACAGTAATTTTAATAATAATGACAGAGCCATTTCATTTCTTTTTTCATTTTTATTTTTATTTTTTTAAATAAAGAGGTTTCAGTCACTTTGCCGAGATGATCTCATATCCGTTTTAAAAAGTTAAACAGATGCATTAACTACCAACAGACTTTATGGCGTGAAGAAAGTTTACATTAAATGTTTATTGGTTTAATTTATGAACAAATCATTAAAGAAAAAAGATGATAATCAAAGACCAAAAATCCATATGATTATGGCAAAATTCTGGGACTAAATTCAATGCAAATAAATAAATAAAATGACATTGTAATAAAAAAAAATATTTTACACTTTTGTACACATTTTAGCTAATTTTCTAAAATAAGACAAAACATGAATATGGATGATATATCTTTTCATATATAGCTAATATGTTTTGCTGAACAAAATATGAGAACAAATTTTATTTTTAATCAGCGTGAAATGAAATCTGTGCACAGCTCTGCTTGCATGTGGGGATAGAAAACTTTGAGTCCAGTTGTGGAGACGGGATTCCTCAGATTGACCCTTGATCCTCCACAGTGTGATGGCTCCAGTACCATTACGATCCATTTCTTGGACAAAAAAGCAAAGGAAAAAAAAAAACATGAGAAAAAAATTAGCTGTAATTTAACATTAACAAAAAAAAATTGTGTGTGTGTGTGGATATACAGTAATGAGATAAAAAATGTCAAGTGAACCACGCTAAACATTTACTTTATTCTTAAACTGGTTGCATCATCTCAGCATATATGTAACCCTTTTGAAATGAAGTTCAGGCATGGGCTCAGTGTAGGATCAGACTGGATTCAGCCCTGTGGCCATGCTGCTGCCAGATTCACCAAATTATATATAAAGAGGCTCCTGGACAATTTAATCCCACTGGGAGACATGGTAAAGTCCTTTCTCTGCCAATTTTCACCCTCTCTCTTATTCAAACCTCCTCTTTCTTCCTGCAGCCCCACAATGCAGGATTGTGCTCTTTTTTTATGTTCTCTTATATCTTTTCTCTGTATGGCTGCCACCCCCAAACCCCTCAGACAGCATGCAGTTTATGCAAATGATCAGCCTTTCATGCTCATAGTTGAATGAGACCTCAACAAAATCTCTCCCTCGTTCTCCCACACACACACACACACACACGGAGCAACTCAAGTATCATCTTCGCATTTGAGTTTCCATTTTTTTAAATCTGAAAATCTTTACTTGATTTCACAGTACAGCTGTGTCGGGGGGCAGGCATGCCTCTAAATGTAGGTGAAGCAGTATTTTAAATATTGGATGGATGAATTGATGCGTAACAGAGTTAGAAGTTGCTTGGGGAGGAAAAGTGGGAGAAGGTTGAGAGGGGTGTGCAGGGATTGTGTGATGAATGATGAATGTGAAATTCTCGGTGTTCCCAGGGTCTGGGTGGTGTTTGAAAGGCTCGAAGGGCCGGCTGGAGGGGGGTGACTGTGCCCAGCTGTTGGGGGGTGGGGGGAGATCCTGAGTCGCTCTCTCTCTCTCTCCCTCTCCCTCTCTCTCTGACAGGCTGTCTTTTTCACCAGCACATAGCCGGGCCATCCAGCCTGCTGCCATAACAACGCCACAGCCCCTGTGTCATAGTAACGCCATGCAGTCACCACAGAGCACGGGAGCAGGGGAGAGGGAGGGAGTCTGGGGGAAGAACGAGAGGAGTGAATGAAGAGTCGAGACGTTTCTACCCCCGTGAACTTGAACTTGACTGACAGTCAAATGACGACTGGCGGGAGAGAATGGAAATCCACTCCTGAGAGATTTTGTTCTTTGATTTAGTAAAATTACATATTTTAAATCAACAAATGAACAAATATTTCATCGTGAGTAAAATAAGGATTTCAGTTGTAATAACAATAATAAGATTGGTGCATTTATTACATATGAAAATAAACCTAATCAGGATTTTTATTTGTGATGGTCAGTTGCAATTATATTACTATAAATTCCTCTCTTATGAATAAAATAAAACAAGAAATAATATAAAGTAAATGTTATACTAAAATAGGGACTAATACCTATAAATAGTAGTTATAGTTACGTTACTACTGGGGATCTAATAATGGGAGAAAAAATAATAAGTTATTTAAAGAATTGCTTTTTACGTCCTTATTTACTATCGCATGGTATAGGAGTATTCTGGTGGCATTGCTTCATATACACACGTGGACACTTCTACCCTGTATGTAGTATTATGTAGTTTATGTAACATACTGAAAAACACATTTTGATTTCTCTAATTATAAAGCTATATGCATTTAACAGATCAGGGCAGGAGCAGGATCTTCTATTAGGAGCTGCAGCTCTGTAACTACATGGCTAACGTTTTCAATGTCTTGCTGCCTTAGAGTCAGTACGGGGTGATTGCTTGCCCCAGCCTACAGCTGATAAATGACGACTGGTCCACATCAGGGGTCTTAGCTGCTCAGACCCACTCGACCATGGGAAAAAGGCGAGCTGTGAAAGGTCCCCTGTCGCTGTTACAAAACCAAGAACAAGACATAGCAGGATAATCGTGTTTATCCCCAGATTAAGACTGGATCGCAGCTGCGGTGTCCTTGTGGAGGAATGGGGGCTGCAGAGATGTAAAACATACAATGTCCTGCCTTCAGGAGAGCTCATCATCATCCTTACTTTACACAGGTACTGGGATATGAGACTTTGAATCATTTGGACCATCTCATTTCCCTATTAAAAAATCTTCCACTGTAAAGCTTTGCTCTGGTGAGAGCAAGATCTTGCAATACACAAAAGGACATTTTTCTAAAGGCCTGACAATGAAAGCTTCACTCTCACAGCTGTCCATCACTAGTCCTCACTCACCAAATAAGCACATCTCACCCAAACAGAGCTAATCAGAGTCTGATTTGTATATAGTATTTGAATATTGAATTTGACACATAGCAACATAAACTGATCAACCAATAAACTGATCATCCTAGCCCTCAAAGACAAACTAAATTTGCCAACTCATACAGTCTTTCTCCACTCAATCCAAGCTCCCTAACAACCAAGTTGGAGCCCAGTATCTTTCTTTATTTGTGTCTCTGTGCCTTATTCTTTTTCTGTTGCTGCCAGTTTACACATTTCTGCAATTAATTAGTGCAAGATGTGCAGATTTAAGGTAGTAAATGAGCAACATAAAGGTTGTTTTTTTTTTGGTTACTGATAAGGTTTGTTTATTTTTCAGGTTAGGTAGGTTTTTTCTTGGTAATTCTTGGAAAATAAAGAATTGTTCAGAAAGTGGCATTTCCTCTTGACACATGACCATAATCTTTGTGATTCACATTAGTTCAGGCGTAAGACAGCGTATTAATACACATGTATACGCTCACAGTGTGAAAGTCAGTGGCAGACATAAAGAGGCAGGAAGACAAAAGGGCAACTTCTCCTGGAGACACTGTTATGGCTGCTGTGCTAATGCAAACATCTGCCACTGTCTAGTCTGGACCGACCTTCCCACCTCAGGGTTTACTGCAGCAGCCTCTCAAATATACAATGTTGGGGAAAAAAAAGAAAAGAAGAAGTGGTGGACCTTTGTGAAATACTCCTTTCACAAAGCAGCCATTGTGGAGAGAAGACAGGATCAGAATTATAATGTGGACCCTGGTCACTGTTTACCAACAGAGCAACAGGTCTCCTGCAGCTGCACTGCCCAGCACCAGCCTGCAGACTGTACTGTGTTTGTAAGTACATGTGCACAGATGCACATTAAGGCCTTTTGTGTTTGTCCATTATACTTTTGAGTACAGTCAAGTAGTGTTTTTTCCTCAAAATAAATGCCAAGAATTACTTCCGTTATATGAGAAATATTTTTTAATTCACTTGATAGTTATTGTGCAGAATGGCAACAAGTACAGTGCATCTGGAAATTATTCACAGCGCTTCACTTGTTCCACATTTTGTCATGTGGAGTTTTTCATTTGTCTTATTCCAAAATGGATTAAATTAATTTTTCACCTCAAAATTCTACACACAATACTCCATAATGACAAAGTGAAAAAAGTTTGCTTGAAATTCTTGCAAATTTATTAAAAATAAAACACAAAAATATAGCATGGACATGAGTATTCACAGCCTTTTCTCAACACTTTGTTGAAGCACCTTTGGCAGCAATTACAGCCTCAAGTCTTTTTGAGTATGATGCTAAAAATTTGGCACACCTATTTTTGGGCAGCTTCTCCCATTCTTCTGTGCAGAACCTCTCAAGCTCTGTCAGGTTGGATCGGGAAGTCTGTGCACAGCCATTTTCAGATCTCTCCAGAGATGTTCACTTGGGTTCAAGTCTGGGCTCTGGCTGGGCCACTCAAGGACATTCACAGAGTGGTTCTGAAGCCACTCCTTTGTTATCTTGGCTGTGTGCTTAGGGTCGTTGTCCTGGTGGAAGATGAACCTTTGCCTCAGTCCGAGGTCCAGAGAGCTCTAGAGCAGGTTATCATCAAGGATGTCTCTGTACATTGCTGCATTCATCTTTCCCTCAACCCTGACTAGTCTCCCACTTCCTGGTGCCAAAAAACATCCCCACAGCATGATGCTGCCACCACCATGCTTCACTGCAGGAATGGTATGGGCCAGGTGGTTTCCTCGAGATATGGCGATGGAAAAGAGGCCAATGAATTCAATCTTTGTTTCATCAGACAAGAGAATTTTGTTTCTCATGGTCTGAGAGTCCTTCAGGTGCCTTTTGGCAAACTCCAGGTGGGCTGTCATGTGCCTTTTACTGAGGCGTGGCTTATGTCTGGCCACTCTACTATACAGGCCTGATTGGTGGAGTGCTGAAGAAATGGTTGTCCTTTTAGAAGGTTCTCCTCTGTCCACAGGGCAATGCTGGAGCTCTGTCAGAGTGACCATCGAGTACTTGGTCACCTCCCGGACTAAGGCCCTTCTACTCTGATCGATCAGATTGGCCGGGTGGCCAGCTCTAGGAAGAGGTTTGGTGGTTCCAAACTTCTTTCATTTACGGACGATGGGACCTTCAATGCTGCAGAAATTTTTCTGTACCCTTCCCCAGATCTCTGCCTCGATGCAATCCCGTCTCAGAGGTCTACAGACAATTCCTTGGACTTCATGGATTGGTTTGTGCTCTGACATGCACTGTCAACTATGGGGCCTTATATAGACAGGTGTGTGCCTTTCCAAATCATGTCCAATCAACTGAATTTACCACAGGTGGACTCCAGTCAAGTCGTAGAAACATCTGACAGATGATCAGTAGAAACAGGATGTACCTGAGCTCAATTTGGAGTGTAATGGCAAAGGCTGTGAATACTTATGTACATAAGTACTTATGTACAAGAATTTCAAGCAAACTTTTTTCACTTTGTCATTATGGGGTATTGTGTGTAGAGTTTCGAGGCGAAAAATGACAAAATGTGGAACAAGTGAAGTGCTGTGAATACTTTCCAGATGGACTGTATGCAAATGCTGTCATATTTAGCAGCTAAGTCACCTAGTAAGGCAGCAGAAAGTCCAACATCATATTTGGATGATGTCCAACAGTGGCTGCAACATAATCATCTTGTACTCTATTTTCTGTGTTTTAATGTGTTTTTCTATGAGAAAAAGTAGCCCACCTGAAGATATTAAAATTTAAAGTTAAGAAATGAAGAAATATAGCAGTTTTAAGATTTAAGGAATAATTTTAGACCCACAACTCAAATTTGATGAACATGTAAAGAATATTTCAAAGACCGTTAAGCCTAATCTGAATTGTTTTAAGTTAATTCAACACTATCCTCTCCAGCACCACAGTTATTTATGCATTCTATGATATTTTCTCATCTTTCACATTGTATGAGAGTATGGCCTCAAGCATCACCATCTATAATTAAGCATCTGACATCCTTATATAATCAAACTCTGAAAATAATGGATAAAAAGCTCGTTCAGTGGCATCGTCACATTTAAAAATATATAATTTACTTAGTTTTGAGAGTTTCATTTGTTTTTTCTTAAAGCAGTTTTCAAATGTATAAACAGTCTGGCCCCAAAGTGTCTTTCTAGATACATCCAAAGACAAGACAACAATAGAGTTACTAGGAGCATGGTACATGGCAACTGTAAAATGTATTTATTGTATTTTTAGTCTATTGTGGTTTTTGTGGATGTAAAAGCCCAACTTTTAGCAATAGCTATAAACTCTCTGTGCAGCACATCAGTTTCATCCTCGGTATTGGAACTTTGTTAAACCCTATTAAATAAAAGTAAATAAGAAATAAGGTTCATAACTACTTTTGCTGTAAATATAATTATCCTCTCCAGACACAACACTCACAGGCACACGCGGTGCTCTGATCTCAGTCAGCAGCTGCAAAGCCTCATGGAAAAAGTGGAGCCTTTGATTGATTGGGAGTTTTTTTCAAAAGTCTGCAAACCAAGTTTAAAAGTGTTGTTGCTGGTGTGCTAATTATAGAATATATATAGAAATATAGACACAATTTATATGACTGCTAAAAATTATCCCGAAACACAGACATGTGGGATTCATTCTGAATGTACAGAAACTTTAGAAATGTTGCTGAAACACATCTGAGCTAAAATGTTGAGTATGAAAAATTATAATAGCTTAATTTATAATTGACATGAACTCTCACACCTAAAACCAGGAAAACACTGAAGAGGGCAGAGGAGTAAGTCAATAGATGTTGACTTAGCAGGAATAATATGAAACAGATTTCGTGTTGTCTTCATTTTAATTCTCCCTGCGTTACTTCTGACACAAACACTGCTGGATGTTTGAGATCTCTGGAAAATGCCCTGTCTATGATTCAGGGCAGGCTCAACTGTTCATCTCCGTCACCTACAGGTGTGAAAGAGAAGATCTCAGCACACTGCAGGCTCATTTTCTTGAACAGACTGTAGTGAGTAACACAACATTGCCACCTGCAGGTAGGGAGTACAAAGATCTAGCCAACATTAGGGAACCGTCATTGGTTAGACACTGCTCATGTCTCATCGCTGTCACAGTGACGAAAATGAGGTGAAGACTTGGCATCTCTCCCGCTGAGATTCATGACCCAAGAAGCCAGAGAGCGCAGCCTCCACCTGCTACTTCATCTCCACCACCATCAGTCATGTCAAAGCTGCGAGGGACACTTTGGGGAACAGCCATTTTATTAATCAAATTTGAACCTTTGTGTTAGTTTCTCTTTATTCCAGTGCCACCATGGTGAACACTCATGTTAAAAATAAAAAGTGACATTTTTTTTTGTTAAAATGTATAATCATAATGAAGACAGTTAATCATAGAAACTAATCATAGAAACTGACATTATGACCTCACAGCATTTTGGATCCCTTCAGGCTAACTCAAAGAAATAGAACAGAAACGGGCCAGGGCAGACAGGAACAGAAAAACAGCTTCTTACGTATATCCACATGAACTTTTTTTCAGATATTTCCCATAGACATTATAGGTTTGGTTTGAAGGGGGGATTCTGCTGGATTGTCTCACGTTTTTTTTTCCCTGTAGAGGAGCATCACTGCAATGCAGCAACAGTAAATCTACTGAGGACAGTGAGAGCCCTGAAGACTCTACCTAGTGCACTGAGAGTAGGGATCTGGACACACTTGAGTCGGGCTGTTGTGAAGTGCAAACCATCAGTTCTCAAAACCCTCCCTGTTCTAGCTAACATCATTTACCAACCTGGCAGACAAGCAGTGGTAAACTACACCTGAATACAAAAGCTGGAGTGTGTCCGGCCCTGTAAGTATACTCACAACATAGTTATTTATCATCATTACAGTACAGTATAGAGCAATAGTTTTCATAGACTTTTCATATCTTTTTTCATATTGCACCATCAGAGAATGGGACACAGAGAAAGATTAACAGAGACTCCATTTCCTAATTAAAATGAGATATGTGCAAACATGACTAAGGACTTTATTAACCAAATCAATTCTTCCCTGTAATATCCACAAATAAAAGTGATTTCTCTTTTTATATATATATTTATAGTAATAAGAATAATAAATCTTCACATTGGATCATTTCATAGTGTGACAAAATGCTCGACTGGGCTGCCCAGCCATGATCGTAATCCTCATTGTCTTTTAATTGGTCAGTCCCCATGCATCCATAGGAAATAGATTTTTTTTTTCTTCAAAAAAAGTAACAATTTGAGAGCAGCTGAAAAGTTTGGACTCTAGTGTCAATTGCTTTCATTCCAAGATTTCTCCAAGTTTCATTGAATGTTTCAGAAGGAAATTCCATAGGAAAAACATGACTCCAAATCGTCATCTTCCAGAAACCAGGAAAAGAAAACAAACAGAAAAAGATGTCCAGGTTCTTATGAAAACACTGGAGTAGTAATGGTGATAATAGATCATTTGGTAATCAGTAATTAATGATCAATAATAGCTGACAACTAACAATTAATAATCACCAATTAATTATAAAGAATGAACAAGAATAAATAATGCTCCCTCGTTACTCAATTAGTTTGGCAAAGCTCCAACTGGACTCATTTCCAAATGAGTGAATTTTTTTCTCAAGTGATACAAACAAATAAGCAAACCAAAAAGAAATACAAACAAGAGGTAAAAGAAAACTCTAAAATAAATAAAAGGACATTAGTAAAAGTGACCCCGTCCTTGGAGGGAGGGGACATATATACAGAACTGCGTGGTGAAAGTCAGTTTACTGCACTTGAGTGTTAAGTCCAGTGTTAGAGTGAGTTCTAGTCCCGCCCCAGGTGCCCCTGCTGTTATACTAGCGTATAGGACTTTGCGTAGGGGTTGCTGCTCTGTTTGAGATGTCCTCTGGAGTCCAGCAGGGACTCCTGGGAGGTGCTGAGCTTGGCTGCCTGGGCCAGCTCTGAGCCCTCTCTGTGGGGGAGTGTGGCTGCAGAGCCAGGTTGCCACTGGGCCACTGGGTCCCTGCTGGCCTGAGGGGCCTCTGTGGGTGTCGGGGGCGCCATGCGAGAGGGCCGCTTCAGCGAGCGACTCTTCTGGGGCTCAAGACAGGCCTGACCCATGGCCGCTCTCTCCCCACTAGCTGTCCCCCTAGATGCCCCCGAGCAGGACATGCCTCGGTTTAACAGGAAGTCCATGCGCAGATAGGGAGGAAGGTGTACCAACTCGCCCCCTGCAGGATGAAAAACACAAATCAGGATCAGTAAGATAAGCAGACATTCCTGAACAACCTCATCTGGGCCCTGTTATTCAAATGTGGCTTAAACAGATCGGCTAACAGTTATCAGGCTAAAGTATTCCTCTTTATTCTTTTCAGCTAAGTTACTCTTTCACTTCCTTCGAATGCAGTTTGACGGTGGATATCTTGGTCTCGAATTAAGTTATCTAGAACAACTGTGCACTCTTATTTTGAAATGAACAAAATACTAAATCATCAGTAATTTGAAACTGGCAGTACTGATCATGACATTAAGTCTCATTATATGTGTGGTTTTACACCATAATGGGTGGGATTTGTTCTACATTGTGCTCCACAATGTTTCTACTGTCAGATGTTACCAGTGAATGTGGTTAGGCTGAAAGAGGCTCACACCTCTTGGACAGACACAACAATTATAAGCCTGGAAAGAAAATCACTTTAATCATTCCAAAAATTCCTCTTAACTCAATAGTTTTACTCAAAAAATTCCAGTTCTAATGTCAAAATAAAAGCCATGCATGGTTTTAAGGATCATAATCTTTTACTTACAGTAACATATTTATCTTTTTTTAGTGCACAAACTTTTAATTTGTTGTACAGTATATCAAAATTTCATTTTAAAACTCAAACTGCACAATCAGGTCATCTTTAAACAACCTCCATGTTCCTACCTAAAATCAGAATATTACATTTCTATTACCTTTTGACTGAACCTGAAACTTCTTACATTATCTTCATTTGTACATAATGAAAATGTTCTTTTGTCTTTTATGGCAGACATAGTTGCCTTTCTTAGATTCTTTTTTTGCCACATTTGAAATAAATTTTTAGATAGTTCTTCTGTATCTTTGTCCAAGTGATTTCACTTTAAGCCAGACTTAAATGAGACAACCATCAGCTTGAATGAATTCACTGCTGGTGTTATTATTCAGTGTTAATTTTAGACTCGTAATTACAGTTTAGTGGTTATCAGCAGAAGGAAGATCAAAATGAGTTCAGTTGTAATTAAAGGGTAGCATTTCAGGCAGACTGAAGTGTGGCCTCTGGGCAGCTTGGCCTCACCCGGTCTGTGAGCCTTGGGCACGGCCATGTTCATAACCCGACTGACATCCTGAGGCTTAGGTGGGGAAGCAGTGAAGCGGCAGATGCCTGATTCGGATGGCGTGCTGGAGGTCAGGCTGTCGGTGTAGTCGTTGGTGCCTGCCGTCATCTGCTCTGATGAAGTGTCAGAAATGAAGCATTCAGTGATGGTGAATTTGGCGTGGCGCAGCTGCTCCTCCATCTTGGCGTGCTCGTAGGCTCTGGCGAGCTCCTCGTAAGTGGAGGAGGCGCTCTCTGTTGACACCATGCTGCTCCGTGCGCGGTCTGGATCAGGCCCGGAGTTAGTGGAGGGGATTAGTATCAGAATTAGTGCAATGTTACTTTGTTAAAGTTAATACAGATGCTATGCTGTTAGACATGTAGAGTCACACAGAGCAGCTGCATGTTATTTACCTGTGTCCTGAGATGGGCTGACGCTGTAGCTGTCACTCTCCTTGTCAACAGAGCCTGCCACTCTGGGTGTGGGCAGCCTCCAGTCAGTGCTGAGAGTGTGGGAGGAGACTGGGGGATGGGGGCGGTTCAGGGTCCACTGGCTGGCATACCGGTTGCGAGCAGCTGGTCCAGCTTTGGCTGTACGGCGGGCTGTAGGGTCTGAGAGTGAGTCAGAGAATTCAAGGTATTTAAGCAGCTCAACAGAAGGACTTGGCTCAATGAAATGATCATGACAACAACATAAAAGAGTGACAACAGTATCTCCCCAACCTAACAGAATATAGACTCAAGGATTACAGTGGATATTGGAAGAAAGGGAGGGGAGTGAAATACTCAGGATGGTTTAAGCTCGTAAGAGACAATATTAAGCTTTTTGTCAGTATTTTCTTCTGCATTAGTACAGTATGCATCTCTTTCTCAGACTAAATTAATTAAAAGTAACGCTGACCTCACTGCATGACAGTTATAGTTTTTTATTGTTCATTAGTTTCTACACATTTTAAAAAATTTTTTAATTCAGTTTAGTTTCACTTAATTTCCACAGTGGCTTTTTTATTTCAGTTTAATTTAAGTTACTTAAAAGTGTTTAGTTTTACTTTAGACCTGATTACTTGATTCATTTCAGAGTTAGCTTTACTTTTTAGTCAGAATATTGCAGGAATTTGTCAGATGCAATACGTGTATTACAAGTTACAGTTAAGGTCACAGCCAGCTCACAGCCATGACATCCCAATTTAAATGAACATATATACAAAGGCAGGGCAGCATGGGCAGGGCAGCACGGTCCTGGGTTTGAATCCACCATCTGGCCTTTCTGTGTGGAGTTTGCATGTTCTCTCCATGTCTGTGTGGGTTCTCTCCAGATACTCTGGCTTCCTCCCACAGTTAGGGTTAGGTTAACTGGTGATTCTAAACTGGAATGTGAAGGGTTGTCTGTCTGTCTGTCTGTCTGTGTTAGCCCTGCGACAGACTGGCAACCTGTGCACGGTGGCCTCTAGTTCGTGCATCCATACGGGTAATGTATACCTGACGATAAACCAGCTGAAGTCAGCGGTGCAGTCTATTTGTGGAGTGGATTTCATGTAAATATAGAATCCATAGTGATAATTGGTCCACAAGGAAACACCATGTTGACTTTAGAACAGCAGGCATGGCAACAATAGTGTAACAATAAAGCTTAGTGATGAGTTTAGCAGCAGTCTGTTACGCTGACAGCTGAAACTGGTTCATGTGTGCGCATTTTTTAAAAATCCTTATAATTTCCAAAGCATGCAGCATATAGTAGGGAAAACAAAAGGCACACTGAAAGAGGAAAGTTATGAAGCAAAAAAAGAAGAAGGTTCTGGGAAAAATAAAAGTAGATGTAAACATTTTAATGTATTATGAAGTTAAAAAAAAGAGTCCGTACTGGACTTACTAGTTCCTGGTCTGGCATCAGACACATCTACCAGTGGACCAGTGGCCTGGGAGATTGACTGGTAGTGGACAGTGTGTGTGACTGTGGACGACTTCTGCTTCTGTGTCTCTCCAAAGTCGTTGTCGGTCAGTAACACAGTGGACCTGTCATCTTTGGGACAGCAACAAAAACAAATTTAGTCTGTGCACCATCTTAAATTATCTCTTGATGCATGCTCAATAATCCAGGTAAAAGAATCCCAAAAAGTTGAATCTGTTCATCTGGACGTAGCGTTTTCAGTGGGAGAAACGTTTCGTAATGACCGAAATGACCGAAACCAGCACCATTGTTAGTCAATGGTGCTGGTTTCGGTCATTATGTAATGTACTGTTTATAAGGTTGGAGAAGCCTGCAGTCAGCTGAGACTGAAGAAGTCACCAGAGGTGACGAAACGTTTCTCCCACTGAAAACGCTACGTCCAGATGAACAGATTCAACTTTTTGGGCATCTTAAATTATGTTCTGTGGCACCAGTACAGTGATCGCTATGTGCTTACCAACAGTCTCCATGGTGTCTCTCTCCTCGATGAGAAGCTGGGCTCTGGGGATATCGATGTGCATGCGGAGTGTCTGTTGCTGTTTATTAATTGGCTCTGCTGGACGTGTGTTTTTACTGAGAAGCACAAAGCAAATGAAAAATGAATGAAAGTATAAAAGATCTTGTAATTATTTCTGCTCAGACGCTGCATGCTGAGGTAAATGATGATGGTTTAATGAAGCTGTTACCTCATGAGCATCTCAGCCAAGCTTTTTGCATCTAGAAAACAAACAGAGAAAATCACTATTTAGAGGCAAGCATGTACCAAATTTGAGAAACCTGCCCATCACATGCGGGGACTCTCATCCTCTCACCTCGGAGCCTCTTGAGCCTCTGCTCCCTCCTCCTCCTCCTTAGCACCAGCAGACCAATGAAGATCACAACGATACCCACCAACACACAGGAAATGGTCACCATCATCTTCAAACCTTCGCCGCTCCCAGAGTTATCCTCGCTCACATTGGGTGCCTTCACTAAAGGTGCAATGGTACCTGTGCAGAGGTCATGTGACAGTGTCAGGAGAGATACAGGCACTCAACCTACATGAAACCGCCTGATCTGTGTCTTTAAATGACAGCTACTAAATGAATCATAAAGTGTAAAAGTCAAGACCACTGGCAGATCAGACCTTAAAAGTTTAATATTTTGTGTTTCACCATAAGCTGCTATCCTCTCCTAATAGCTGTGCTTGACCTTTTGTTGAATTGGCAGTAATGCTCTGTTCCCATTTTGCCAAGCTATACCTCAGTACGAATGAACTCATCCTTCATAGCTTAATGCTCATCCCCACTCTCTCTTCAGCAGCTACAGAATGTAAGTGAGGGAGGAAATTAAGCATTTGGTCTTCAGAAGTGATTGTGGTAGAATACCACTAAGCCCCTAGTGTGCAATATGAGCTGGTAATGCTGGCATCCTTTATCTCAAAGGAGATGAGGAGATTATTTGATTCTTGTGTTGGCATTCAGCAGGCTTGTGAAGGAGGTGTCATCATGAAAACCAGCTGCAGCCACTAGATTTGGTATGAAATGTGTTTTTTATTGCCCGATTTGTCAGAGGAGGCTCAGTCTCCTTGAGCCTGGAGCTCTGCCATTAACAGAAAAGGTGATTTATTCCTCTTTGCCTCAAACCCCCACACTTAGCCAGACTCTTAATCCTATAGTTACTGAGAACTTATGACTTTTATTACAAATTCCCCACTTAAGTGTCAGTGTTCACATGATACTACCTAAGGAGCAGCCAGTGAATCATACAGGTACAGTACCCTTTCAGTAGCCCATGACAGATACTACCGTCACTCTGCTCCCTGTGAAGAAAAGAGTGGGAAACGTATGGTCTCCTGCCACCGTGTGAACTCACTGCCGTCATAGCTGAGTGTTGCAAACTTGACTCTCTTCTCAGCATAGCCGGCGCTGTTGTAGACTTTCATCTGCAGCTCGTACCAGGTGGCCTCCTGCAGGTCGTAGAGGATGTAGCTCTTGGTGAGGGAGGTGCGCTGCGCCGTTGTCCAAGTAGGCGAGTCTATAGGCCGATATTCCAGGGTGAACGAGGTGATTGGGCATCCACCATTATTCCAGCCATTCAGGTTGAGCTTGACTCGAGTAGCATTGATGCTAGTGAAGAGCTCCTGTTCTTTAGAGTACTGAGGTTCTGTGGGAAGAAGGAAGAAAAATCAGCATTCAGATAAAGTATTTATAGCTGTCAAGGATTAAAACACAAAAACACAAAAACAACAACTTAAGACAAAGTACACCTTGATAGTACTGAGTTAGACCCCCTTTTGCCTTCAGAAGTGCCTTTATTCTTTGTGGCATACATTCAACAAAGTGCTAAACAGTCCTCAGAGAGTTTGGTCCATATTGACATGAGAGCATGTCGCTGAAGACATGATGCAAATTTGGCAAATTTCTTGTTCCACCAGATCTCAGTCTCAATTATTGGATTGAGTTTTGGTGACTAAGGAAGCCAGCTGAATACAATAAACTCATTGTTATGTTCAAGAAACCCATTTGAGATGATTTGAACTGTGGCAGGATGCATTATCCTGAAGGAAGAAGCCATCAGAAGATGGGCACACTGTGTTCATAAAGGGATGGATTTGGTCAGTAACAATACTCAGATAGGATGTGGTGTTTAAACGATGCTCAGCTGGTACTAACAGGCCCAAATTTGTGTATGCACAACCTTGGCCAAAAAAATTTATTCTGATTCTGATTCTGAAATTGTGCCAAGAAAATATTCCCGTAATACTACCATAACCAGCCTGAACCATTGATACAAGGCAGGATGGAGCCATGCTTTTATGTTTACACCAAATTTTGACCCTACCATCCGAATGTCACAGCAGAAATTGAGTCCCGTCAGACAAGGCAATGGTTTTCCAATCTTCTATTGTCCAATTTCAGCCGCATGAATTGTAGCCTCAATTTCCTGTTCTTAGCTGACAGGAGTGGCACTCATTGTGGTCTTCTGCTGCTGTAGCCCATCTGCTTCAAGGTCTGACGTATTGTGCATTCAGAGATGCTCTTCTGCAAATCTTGGTTGTAATGAGTGTTTACTTGAGTTACTGTTGTCTTCCTATCAGCTCAAAGCAGTCTTGCCATTATCCTCTGACCTCTGGCAACAACAAGAGAACTGCTGCTCACTGGATATTTTCTATTTCTCAGTAAACCCTAGAGATGGTTGTGCAGGAAAATCCTAGTAGATCAGCGGTTTCTGAAATACTCAGACCAGTTGAACAGGTGTACCTAACAAAGCATAGTCAGCGCTGTTGTAGACTTTCATCTGTAGCTCGTACCAGGTGGACTTCTGCAGGTCATCTGCCCATAGCAGTGAGGGTGTGTACCAATAATCACATGCAATGCATTCAATGTTATCACTTCATTTTGTAAATCAGGATGTTTGTAGATCATGCTCAATTTAAATTTGGTTGACCTCCCCTGTCAAGTGCGCTCTGAGATTTTAACATTTCAAATGTGCACAGACAGAACTTCTGTGTCAAAATGAGCGGGTTGTAGGAGCTGGGTCTCTTGGTAACACTAAGCATTCTGCAACTGAAGAGTCCACAGTGAAAATGTATCCTTCAGGGTGAGACCGTCAACGCAAGGTTCTACTGTCATGTCCCCAGATGTGTGAGGGAGAGCATTTGTCAGAAACAACCTGAACTGTGGTGTGTGACACTGAGCCATTGTGTGCTTGCACATAGTACACTTAAAATGGTTTTTAACTGCACCAGAACAATCTTCCCTCACTACCTGCCCCACTCGTTTCTATTGCTCCAAAAAAAATGAAAATTAAGTTGAAGAGTCACTGTGTGACACACTGGAGAAGATCCAGGAGAATTTCCTGATCCTGATCTAAAAATAGCAGACGTGCGGTCTGGTCATGCACGAGAATATGATCTTGAACAATCAGCCAAGTTTAAATTCACAAACTTTTGGTCATACGTTATATATTATTATTTGAAGATTGACAAAATTATTTTTTTGTATAATTCTCTGAGGTAAAAAGTTAAAACTCCTGTGACCTTGATTTAAAGAAAACACACATTCAAAGTGTTTATCACTCAAATCATATGTTGTATTGTTAAATATTTTAAGTTTAAATTTACAATATATGTGAGGGCTCCAATTTAAAGACTGACCTGTAACATGACTCTTAAAGGAAAACAGCTCATACCTTTCCCATGGGTCTTTGCTTCAATGATCTCACTGATGCGTCCAGGACCCACAGCATTCTGGGCGGTTAGCGTGAACTTGTACCAGGTGCCACACTTGAGATTTTCTAGCCTGTAAGACCGCTCACTTGGACTAATGGCAAAATTACCCCACTGTTCACTGTTATCCTCTGAGTACTGCAAAATGTAGCCTGAAGAC
>VUQS01027981.1:4654-15034 GCA_015108495.1 Heterochromis multidens | reverse complement strand
AAATTTAAAAAAAAAAAAAAAAAAAAAAACTGGAAAAAAAAAAAAAAAAAAAAGAGCAAAAATTAGCTAATTACAGGTAAATAAATGCAACCTAGAAAACCTAAAACCTTCATGTAAAACAACCAAAAACACAATAAAAACTACATTAACCAAAAAGTACCAAACAGGCATGTTCAAAGCATTCAACCAGCATGGACGGACAGCATCACCTACAGCACATAAAATTTGCCTAGAATACTATATAATGATGAAAAAAAACCCAAAACCAGACGTTAGTATATCCTAAGACAGCCATCTTTAGTGGTATCCTCATTTATCAGTAGTTCCTGTTGTAGTTTTTCTTCCTTTTGATTAACTCTTCTCTTTTTTTTTACTCTTAAAAATAGTTTAAAATCTAGAACAAATACCACCGCAAAATAGAAAGAGCTACAAAGAATAAAACCTTAAATATATATCTTCTCTTCATAAATACTTGAACGTACCTTCAATGTTCCCGTGGTGGGAGGCAGAGAGAAAAAGGCCGAGGGGTGTTACTGGGAGTTATGTTTGTTACATTATTCAGTAGAATAACAGTGATGCTGCCTAATTACAAACACTATGTTCACCTTGGGATAAGGGTATACCTAGGCTGATAGGGTTGGATAGGAGACGTCAGGCTGTTTGTCGCTCTCTGTGCTTTTAACATTTGCTACAAATTCCTTTAGAACTCAAGTTCAGTAGATGTTTCTACATGATGGGACAGACAATGCTGAGATGTAGTTCAGTCACAGGCAGGATCTGAGCCTCTGAATCAGTATGTCTGGTAGACATCATGAATGGGCAGCTGGAAGGCTGTGGCGGGGAAGGCCTGAGGCACCGCGTAGCCGGCGTAACCTCCATACGCTGCAGCCGCCACAGCTGCATTTTTCTGCAGAGCAGCCAGAGCTGCTGTGTTGGCAGTGTAGTTTGTGATGGGGACGTACCCAGGTCCATACAGGCCACCAGCTGCTGGGATGCGCTGTACGTTGGGGGCCATGGCATAGACTGGAGTGATTGGACGGCCCTGCGTAGGGAAAGAAAGTGAATTAGGAAAAGATTATTTTTAAAGCATGTCAAGCTCTACTTAATTTACACCAGAGGCTACATATGAAAGGTGGACATAGCTTCCTTTTATATAGAAGTCAAGCCAGTGTGGAAGTGCCTTAAACCTGCATTCTTCCTAATGACCAGCAGGGGGCATCGACTCTGCAAAAAGAAGCCCAATTGTGTAAAAGTTTATGGGAAAATGACCCCAATACTCACTTGATCCATGACCTTAGTAAACATTCCTGACAGGTTTATGGTCTTAATGACTACTTTCAAGTCTTACTGAATGCAACATGTTTATTTTGTAAATTATGGTCCCCATTAGAATCATAAAGGGGGGGCTATGTGGCGATTGACAGGCTGCTACAGAATGAGTCTGTTTCTCAGTCAGACCAACCCAGTCCTAATCACAAATGGTTTCAAAACAGCAAGATAGAGGTGTTAAAAACGTCAAGTCAAAGCTTCACTGCGGGACTTCACAGTCGCTAGGTTAATATTTCTTTACAGTCTGTACCACACATGGGCAAAATATGGCCCCTGGGCCTCAATCTGGGACCTGTTGTCCTTAAAGGAAAACTAAACAACCCCATCTACCATACAGAGCTACCCACTGTGGTGACCCCTTGTGAATAAGCAGCCAAAAGTAGCTCTCTAAGTAACTATCGCTAAAATGGTATTTATATATGAATGAAATCTTATACAGCATTTAAATGGATTGTTTTAAGTCAAGAGTCTAACAATATCATAATTATCTTAATTCAGCACTATCTGCAAAGTGTGGTCCTTTGCTTATTTTATCTGTCAGTATGGTCCCCTGAGAGAAATCATTGCCCACCACTGGTCTATATGGTATACACCAAATACATTCAGTTGAATCAATGTACTTATTTGGGAGTTGGTTTTATTATGAAAATGCCAATATTAAGTTCCCAAAGTACACCTCAGCTGACTGTAACTGGGAATTTCTTTAAAAAAAAAAATCTGAAATTTTGCAGTTTGACTAACTATAGTCATCCTTGGAGAAGGAACTGCTTGAATCTAACAGCAGGGGTTATAGTGTGTTTTGGCAGGTGAGGGAACCTTGAGATTGGGTTATAGTGGTGCAGCGTGGAGAAAAGAACTAGTTAGAAATAAGTCACATAACTTGTTTTGTGAGGATGTGATCAGCTGAGCTGCACTGCTACTCTAATATTCACTGCTCTTTGTGGATTTAGCCAGCTGAATTCATCAAGATATAAGCAGATATTTCATGAGCTGTATGGCTGATTTTCCAACCCCTAGATACCATAAAACAAGAATAAAAACTAGAATTTGATGAGTGAATCTAATCAGCATCAGCACCTTAAATATAAATTGCTACCCTTGATGTAACTCAACATTGATCATGATCACCATGCCAGCTGTGTACCAGTCCAACATTACTGCAAATTTCACCACAATACTGCAAACTTTGTAGTTTAGCCTGCACTAACTTGTACCGACCTGCTCAGTAGGTCTACAGTATTTTCATGCAAAGTTTGAATAACACAGAATTGGTATACTTCAATTTGTTTTGCACAACTTTCATACGTGCTGTGTGACTTCAGCAACGCATCATGTATATAGCCAATATCTGATTTAAAAACTTTAAAATGAATCAGGACTGTAAGATTTAAATTTACAGTTTAGCAAATGTCACTTGCTGAGCAGTCCTTACTTTTAAAAATAATCTCTCAACTTACTCTCCTGTCTTCTTTCTTACATCTTTCTCAATCTCTCAGTCTTGCACATTAAGGTTTTTTCCTTATTGTGCAAAAACAATTTCTGTGTTTGGAGGCATTTGTTGAGCTGCTTGAAAAGTTCAATTTGAAATGACCTGCCACTCAAAAACAAAAAACTATACTCTGTTTATGCTCGCACCTCTTCCGTAGTGCTACCTAGATGCTGAAGTACTGCAACTTTACATCTGCACCATGAACGCATCACAGGGACAAGTAAAAAAAACAAGATGTAATGAGGGTGTAAACAGGCTGTGGAATGCCATCACTTTCTTACTACTGAGCAAGTATCTCCGTGCCATCACTGGAGGAAACGCCAGGCTGCAGCACACAAATCTAAAAAAATTAATTAATTTGACCATAATATGCATACACCTGCTTATCAGATTTAGTTACTCATTATCTGAAAGTTGTTCTGGCCCACTTTAACCCCCTGCATAACACCCACCTGGAAGGGTGGAGGGGTAGAGACCGCAGGTAGGACGGTGGCAGCAGTAGCCGCAGCAGCAGCAGCAGCAGCAGCAGCAGCGGGGGAATGTTCAGGGTGTTGCATGGCCAGAGGGTTGATAAGATGCTCCACTGTGTGCACCTTCCCCTCCTCCATCAGCTTGGCTGCAGGAGTGGCGCTGAACACTGGGTACTGCCCACCCAGTGTCTGTATTGCCACTGCACATAGAGAGACACACAAATGAAAGCTTGGATAACAGACTGGGCCACTGGAGACAACAGAGTGTAGCCAGAGATCATTAACATATTGACACTACACAGGAAATAACAGACAAGCACACACATGCAGTCACGCATCCAATCATTTGTAGAAATAAAAATGCTACAGACATGAAGAGAAAAGAGCAAAGAGAGGGTGAATGGTTCAATTTTAGCAAGAAGTGAAAAAAAATAAGTTACACAAATTGGCATTGTGGTGTGATTCGGATTATGATGGTGCTCAACTGTGGATTAACCCTAGCACTCCAACACACACAGCAAACAACATCAGTCATTGTTTCAGATCCACAAAAGTCTTTTCAATCCTGTGATTCCACACAGACTGGGACCGACACCGAGCTGCAGATTGAGGTCAAATCCTTAAACAAGGAAACATCAGTAAAGTCGACTTTACTGAACAGACCTGTGATCACCAAACACACAGCACTAATAAACACATGCAGTAAATGGTTAGTAAAGTTTAATCAATGTGTTGACAAAACAATTAGGCTTAGTAGCTTTAGTAGAAGAATTTGAAGACTGAAGAATAATTCCAGTGTTTTAATTTTTCATATCAAAATTTTTTAAAAATCACTTAAGTTTCTACCTTTCATTCTTGAAAAAAGTACAGAATTCAGATGATCCACCAACATTAAAATAAATTCAGTTTTATTTCTTCCTGCCTGCTGTCTGGAAATAAGGCAGAATGAAAGAAATTGAATTTTTCCACCAGGAAAATGATCCTTTAAAAATAAGACACTTACAACGTTTCTCTCTTAGCTGGGAGAGCAGTTGCTGTAGATGAAGATGTGCTACAACTCTTCATAACACTGGAATCATCCTTCAAGTGATCAGAATAGAGTGGACACAACAGTCTTTAGTTTGTGCTTTTACATTTGCATTTCAGCTCCATTTCTGGCTTAAGCTGTCTTAACGCTAACAAACTCATAGCAGCTGCTCCTACAGATAAAAGTCAAAGTGTGACTAGGATAAAAAAAAAGCTAGTATGTCTGTTCTTCTTTTCTTTATGTTTGAACTCTTACTAAAATAGAAAGACAAAAAAAACGATCATCCATCTTTCAAAAGTCAAAGTTGGAGTTGATTGCACGTAAAATGCCTTTGTGGAAAAAACTACAACCATGCTCAGGCATATAAAAATGTATGTAAAATATGGCTGCTTCTTTCACTCTAAGCCACTGCACTCCAGAGTTTTTGTAACGCTTTATTATTATTTTTATTATTATTGGTGATTATTATAAAGAATTGTAACTACAGTTAAATGATGTTTAGTTAATAGTTAATAATTACCGTTAAAGAAATTATACTTAGTAATGCTTAGCAGTGTTTCTGCTGTGTAGTGGTTTACACATTCACCTAACAAGTGACAGATCCCTGGTTCGATTCCTGGAGGAGACATAAATCCCTTGAGGGCTATGGCTTAAAAATTTGCTGAATCAAAACATGCGGAGCTTCCCGATGTGGTGACCCTTGTGAAAAAGGGAGCACTCAAAAGCACCTTTTAATATTTGCTTTAACAGTAGTTTGTTTATAAACCACTTGAAACTTTACAATGACCATGCAGATAATGTTAATTTTACTGTATATAGTACCATTTGTACATAGTACAAATTACTTTTGTATAGTATTTTATTAATTCTGCATTTTTAGCAGCTTTGGCTTTTTTTGTCCATTATTTTTCTTATTTATTTTTCTATTTTTATTGTTTTTCTTATACATCTCTTTTTGACCCTTGTGCTGCTGCAACAAGTGAATTTCCCCAGTGTGGGATTAATAAGGTCTCTCTCTCTCTCTCTCTCTCTCACTGATAGAGTGGCGGTGGCGTAATTCACGAGCTTGTGAACCTTTGTGTCCCGTTTCTCTCACTGCTTAGTTTTGTTTCTAATTTTTTACTCTTTGCTGTTTGATGCATCATGGGACCAATGCCAAAGGCAACTGAGGTTTCTAAGACACCAGTTTAATTTCTTTTACATAAATTGTAACATTAGGCCTACTAATGATTGAAAACATGATTAATTCTTATTTTATTGCTTGTTAGCAGGGGTTTGCATGTTGTCTCATGGTTCAGTGACAGGTTAATTGATGATTCTAAATTGGCCGTTGGTGTGAATCATCTCTCGCCCAAAGTCAGCTGGAATGGGCTCCAATAGTTAACAAAGTGTTACCTAAAGATCCTTGTAACGGCGTTTTAAAATCACGCTGTGGTGCGTCTGATACAGCCCTTACAGTCATGTCTTTTTTTTTTAGGTTTTATTACACCACTCAATAAAATAAGCACTAACCAGCACAGTTTTTAACCTGAATAACTAGAAAGACAAATTTCTGTTGTGTAAAGAAAAGGAAAGAATGAGGAATGAAATATAGCCGTTACCTTCTGGTCATGTTGGAAAGGACACATTATAATGTCATTATTCTTTACTGTAAATCAAAGAAAGGCAGTCCTTTTGCACATGACCATCCAGAGACAACTAGAAAGCTGATTCACAAAAATGCTCCTCAAATCACACAGGAGAGAAAACCGCGGGCTGGAAGGTTTAGTAAAAGCCTTTTTGAGATGGGCAAGGACATGTAGGGATTTGTCTATCTCACTGACTTGTGCCATGTTTGATGCCAACTGGATTGACGGAAGCAGCAAGTTCCAGACTGGGCATCAGCTCATAGGACTTTTCAGGCTGCTTGGTCTTGCCCTCATGGTAGCGGCTGTAGATGCCACGACCGGCAGAGTAACCCCCGAGGTACGACCCCCGTGGTCCAGGGGTACGATTACCTGCAGCAGCACGACCACGACCTCGCACAGTACCTGCTTAAAATACAATTAAGGGGATATGATGACAGGGGTTGTGGTTGTGGGCAATTTTGGGAAGATGGGTTTTGAAAGTTTCTCAAGACGTCAGAACTTGCACTGGACAAATTTAACTCTTATTTCAGGTAATATTCTGCACATAAAGAAGAATGACTGCTGCTGAAATTTTTTTGGCAATATCTGCTCAGGCTTTGTTTGGAGGTCTTTGGGTTTAGTGTGGCCTCAGAGCACATTTCTGTCTCTTATATTAAACTTCTTATGTAACTTGATAGCGTTGTCGACTTGTATTCCAAGAGTTTTGCCACTTGGTTGTGAGCTCTCTAATAACCCAGCATGAAATGGGAGGTGACAGCACAGCAGGAAAAGGATGGTGTTAGAAAATGTATAGTTTGTCACATGGCAGGAAGGCTCATTGTTCATCAGAGTAACAAGTAGAAATAAGGATGTGAGAGATTACCATTGTTCTGTATCATTGGGAATCCTTTGGAGAGAAAACCAAAACACAATGATTGCTCAGAGTCAAACAGATTTTCCTGCTATCACCCAAGACCATATTTAAATCAATCATCAAAGGTGATGGGATTAGCATTCATTGGTCTATCAGCTGGTTTTGTCTTTGCCTTTTACAACACCAGTTCCAAAAAAGTTGGGACGCTGTGTAAAATGTAAATAAAAACAGAAAGCAATGAATCCCAAATCTCATAAACCCATATTTTATTCAACAACAGAACATAGAAAACATGTGAAATGTTTAAACTAAGAAAATGTATCATTTAAAGAAAAAAAAAGATATCATTTTGAATTTAATGGCGACACTACTTCTCAAAAAGCTGGGACAGGGCTGTGTTTATCACTGTGTAGCATCCCTTATTCTTTTAACAACGGCCCGTAAACGTCTGGGAACTGAAAAGACCTGACAATTTCAATTCCTCTGACCACAGAACAGTTTTACGCTTTGCCTCAGTCCATTTTTAATGAGCTTTGTCCCACAGAAGACGGCAGCTTTTCTGGATCATGTTCAAATATGATGTTTCTTTTTAGTGCCACTTACTTTTCCAGCCTTTCGTTGTCCCTATCCCAACTTTTTTGAGATGTGCTACTGCCATCAAATTCAAAATGAGCTAATATTTTTTTATGAAATAGTAAAATATCTCAGTTTAAACATTTGATATGTTTTCTATGTACTATTGTGAATAAATGACGGGTTCATAAGATTTGCAAATCATTGCATTCTGTTTTTATTTACATTTTACGCAGCGTCCCAACTTTTTTGGAATTGGGGTTGTAGCATAAAAGTGATTTTAAGCCACAAACCCTCATCAAGTTAAAGATTTCTTAAAAACGTCACATCAAATGAAAGATTAAATGATCATATTGTTCTTTTGAACATCTGAAATTTTCTTACAGTAGCATTGTTTTCATGTCATGAGATCCAAAATTTATTTGGAGCTTTGGCTCCAACCAAGATTTGGTTTTTGGTGAAACACAGGTTTTTGCAACTGATTATTATTGATTAAAAAAAAAATTAAAATAATAATATTTCTAACCTTTGACGAAGTAGTCCCTGTTGGGTCCAATGAGGGTGTTGTAGGGATAGCCATAATAAGCCAATGTGTAGGGATCACACTGATAAACGTAGTTCTGCTGAGTAGCCTCTGAAGTGGCAGAAACTCCCCCCTTTGAGGCCTTCTGGCGTGAGTATTGCTCCTTATCAACAGGTTTGGCGAGCGTCACCTCGATGCAGGACCCTTCAACCTCTGTGCCATTGAGGTTGTCCATAGCCAGCACAGCATCATCCCGGGAGGTAAAGTGGACAAAGGCGTAGTCACGGATTTTCTTTACACGCTCTACACATCCAGCATTAAACTGGCTGAAAATCTGAAGACAAAGGATGGGAGAAATTAAAATCATGTCAGAAATGTTTGTGCATTGCCAAACCTGAACAGTCAGTCAGTCCTCACCTGTCTGATTGTCTCCTCACTGGTTTCCATCATTAGATTCCTGACGTAGAGGATCTTCACTGTTTCCATCACATCTTCATCTACATCAATCTCTGGCTCTGCCCAGTCCACTGCGATCTGGTGGCCCCACAGCTGAATGCGTCCAGGCATCAACTTCCTGCGAGCCATGGCGGCTGCACGATGTGACTCATACTCTACAAAGGCAAAGCCACGGTTCTTCATCTTGTCTGCAGCGCTGGCATAAACTATCACATCTAATACGCCTTCTGTCACCTTGGAGACCTCCTCCAGGATCTCCTCACGCTTCTTGGTCTTGGGAATGCCCCCAATGAAAAGACGGCAGTTGTCCACGGAGGAGCAGACACCCAGCAGCCGCCCGGGCCGCACTTCGTAATTATTGAGCTCCCGCACGGCTCTCTTGGCCTCATGTTTCTCTGTGTACATCACAAAAGCGTACCCTCGGTTTTTCCCATCAAAGTCCATCATCAAGCGCATCTCATAGATGCGTCCAACGGACTCAAACACTGGGACCAACTCATCTTCATAAACATCCCGTGGGATCTTACCAACGAAGATCTCACACCCTCGAGGAGGAGATGGGCCATTCCAACCAGGAGGGGGACCGTACTTTCGTTGACCATTTTCCTGGACCATACTATAACCAGTACGCTCCATCAGGGCCACCAGTGCGGCCTCATTGGGTGCACCGGCAACACCTTCAGGGATGTTGATTTGTCCGTGGTGAGAGTGATGGGCACCAGAGGATTTGGAGGGTTTGGAGGGGGCAGCGTTGTTACTCATGGTCGAAGAAGAAGCAGGATCTTCAGCTGTCATTCTGACAAAACCATCCAATCAGATCAGGGCCTGAGAGAGATAAGAGACAGATCTGTCAAATTATGTTGAATTAAACAGCTGCTCTAAAGAGAGAGAAAGCTAATACAGAGGGAAGAAAATAGGTTGATGATCAGAAGGAATCATTCAAGCAACAATGACCGATTGTTGAGGTTGAGCACAATTTGCATGCATGCGAGATTACCTGATTAACAAACAAACCAGCACACATTATGAGGCCTGAACACCACAGTGGAAATAAAGCATCCATAAATCCTCAGGGCGCCTTCCCCTATCAGTGGTTTTACAACCTTGTTTTGTTGAGTAACTCAGATCCCTTGCTGACCTCTGACCCCTATCAGAGAGATTAAAAGGCTGTAAACCCTGAAACCTCCAGCTCAAGGTTCACTGAGTGTGACTAGGTCACATGCTCAGTGCATGTATGTGTAGTGTGCATGTGTATCAGTAGTAAGTGAGGAGTTAATCTACAGGAGGAATTTTGTGTAAAACAGACCCTGTTATGTGACAAAAGGCTGCACATATTCATCTGTCCTACACACAAACCTGCTGTGCGCACACTCACCACGTGGCAGTGTTGGATTTTCCATCACCTTATCAATATGAATGCTAGACAGAGTGTGGGTGCAGCTTTTAATGTGTGTGTTTTTCAATGTGTGTGTGCCCCCTCTCATTAAGCGGTGCAGCCCTAAAAAAGGAACAGAGAACAATCAGAAATCGGCTTCCCAAACATAAACCTCTTACTCTGTTATTTTCCAACACAGCCGGCATTCAGAACGGAAAAATCCACAGCATTTTAAATCCCCCAAATCATGCTGCATAAAACAGTAAGCAACCAATCAGAGTGGACTACAACACTAATTTGATTTGGTCAGACTCAATATCATGTAAAAAAAAAAACAAAAAACAAATGGGCCAAACAAAATAAATACCTCTTGCTACTAAGACTGGCAGTGTTTGCTTGTGTTTTTTTTGTGCGTCATAAGATTGGCTGGACTATGATGGAGATAGGTGAGGCAGTCAACAAAGGTAAAACACTAAAAAGCCAAGCAACCATGGTAACGTGCACTGTGATCTGACCTGACCCAACATCCCACTCTCCCACAAACAAACCTGTTCACATGTCAGTTCACCCAAGGCTGAAGGGCTTAGAATGACTAGTTCAAACATGGATGATAGTTTAAAAAAAAAAAAAAAAAGGAAAAAAGATTCAAATTTTGCT
>VUQS01027980.1:2326-24637 GCA_015108495.1 Heterochromis multidens | reverse complement strand
TGTTTTTCTTGTGACATTACCAATAAGTTTGATGTGTCACATGGCCCTCTTCCTATTGAAAAAACAAAAGTTGTATCCAAGATGGCCGACTTCTAAATGGCCACCATGGTCACCACCCATCTTGGGGAGTTTGCCCCCTCACATATACTAATGTGCCACAAACAGGACTTTAATATCACCAACCATTCCCATGTTATTACGGTGTATCCATATAAATGGCCCACCCTGTATTTTTTAAATTTGAAAATATATATATATATATATATATATATATATATATATATATATTTATATATTAGGGTTTTTTGTGCATTTAAAAAAAATCAGGATTTTTTTTCCTTAATTTTCTGATTATTATCAAGTGTACTTCTCTTTCTTGAGCTCTGTGAGCTCTACATGTAAAAAAAATACTCCATATAAAAACTGAAGCAGCAAAGTGCATGAAAAACAAACTTTGCGCCACTGCCAAAGCTTTTGGCCATGACTGTAAACCTATATATATGTATGACATTGATTCATTTAGTCTAGACACCTGACAATATGTAACTGTTTAAAAAGGGTTGAACCATGGCAATGACTGACCCAACACAACATTCAAGGCATTAGTAGTATCTCTCTCTTTTTCTCTGTCATATTTTTTTTAATTATCCCTTTTTTCATTGACATTATTCCAACAATTCTTCAGAGCTCTCGCTCTGTTTCAGTCACCCTTTCTGCCCTTTCACTTTCACCCATTTTCCTTTGGTTTCTTCATACCACTTTCTTATCTTTTGGATGTTTCAGTCTATCCTTTTTGTCAGTTTTTCAAAATCAAACATGAGCATGTATGGGACAACGAGATTTTGCTAGATCATGTGCAACAATTTCAATCTGTTTATCTGTATCCAGCCTCTGTCCTTCACACACCCATTCTCTCTCTCTCTTTAATGTGTTTTAATGGGACTACATTCTTTCACTTGACTCCAGCACAGGCAGTTAACCAACCAGACCAACGAGAATACACAGTTTTGCTCGGCATACACGCGGGCTACACACTCTCTCTCTCTGTCTCTCTCTCTCTCTTTTCTGTCTCTCTTGCCTGTCTCTCTTGCCTTGCCACTATTTGCAAAGGAGTAGAGACAGGTTAAAATGTTGCACAAGTAAGTGAGTGATAATGCAGGCCAAAGAATAACATATTGTAATGAATGATATATCTCAAGTCTTGTCAGTTCTTTGCTGTATTTTTTTCCTGTTTCTTAAGGGCATGAATGTTCATCTGTAGTACATAGTTTTTTTTGGGTTTTTTGTGTTTTTTTGTAGGACTGCCACTTCTTCTTTTGTCCTTCACTTGTCCAGTTTCCTTACATTTTGTTATTATGCAAAGTATTTGGCTAATAACACTTTAGGAATAACCTCTTGGTGCAAAAATACTATTTTATTCCCATCAAACTGTGTTATCTTTGGCATTTTTCATAGATTCAGCTAAAGAAATGGGAAAATAAAAAATGTGTTTTTGTGACAGGCTGCAAGTAACAAAGTGCCTATAGATACAGTTCAAAGTTGGTTTTTTGCTAAGTTGTCTGTTATGTGTAGACACAACACTGGTTCATCCCTTGAGTTAGGTGCCTTTTTATGCTTGAGTGATTCATAGGTCAGTGTTGAGTGGCCTAATAAACAAAAATTCATTCATCTAAAAATGGTCAGGTACAATGAGTGGAGTGAAAATGAATGAAAAAGCAGCCAATGTTCAATTAAAAACACTCAAGATCTACTTTAGCTTCTTTTTTTAGCTCAAGATTTATTTTTAAAAATTACAAGAAAGTCTGGCCTCTTACAATCAAAATATAAAGAAATGAGGGGTACCTCTAGACTTTTGTACAGTACTGTATGGTGTGACAGTTTATTTAAATTCCTTGCAAATCTTGGTACGCAACATTTGGATATCTGTTACAGAGAAACTTATCTAGCCATTAGATTATGGTAACTTAATCACCGCTGTCGACATGCCCTTCACAGTATCTTTAGCTACATGCCAGTAACGTTAGTTGTTACAGTTGCTTACTACCCACAGCACTGGGCCTACATCACAAACAGATTACCCACATTAATTAAAGGGAAGTGCTTTAAGAAAAATTCCTGCACCTCTGGTTTCAGTTTCTCTTGGCAATTGTGCTAACAACATCATCAGTCCTGCAACCCACTGCACTCTTGGTGTCACAGCTTAGCTAATTTAAAATGAAAATTGATATGATTGACTGATAATAAATTAGAGCCTTTGAGTTTACAGTACAGTGAAAATGTATTTTCTGGCTTTCATAAATACAAAGTGCCATTTGAGGGTTTAGACCTGGCTTTAGTTTTAAGATTAGAATCAAATAAAGCTTCCGAGCAACATGGTTGAAACTCTGACATCATTTCCTCGGTCAAAACTGGGAGAAATTATTCTTATTCTTTTTTTATTGAGAATGTTTATTTTGTTTTCTTCAAATCAAAAAAGAGATTGTGGAAAACAATTCTTAAACACAAACTAGAAAGTCTAACAAGGACGTCCAGGCAGCCTTCAAGAAGTAGCTTAAAGTGATGTTGAAGTAATGTCCTCAACATCAGTTTGACTTTCATTTTGGAGCATGCTGAAGCAGCTATGCAAAACCAGATGTGCATTTATCAGACTTAATATTTCATCCTCATACTTGAAGTCTTGATTGAAAACCAAAAAAAGAAAAAAAAAAGTTTTGGACAAATTGTATAAAGATTAATAAGGATATGTATAATTTGTCATCAGAGCTTTCTAACCCTGAACACAAGAGCACTAAGGCTACATTCACATTACATGCCGATGTGGCCTGAATCAGGATTTTATGTCTCCAAGTGACTGCAGCAATAAACCAAATCAAACAAGATCAACTAAAAAAATCAAATGTCACTAAGGACTGTATTGTGAACTGTTTCCCAAGCCCATTTGGAACAGTCTCATAGACGATCCCAACTTTCACAAAGCTGGGTGTGTGCGAGAATAATTGAGATTATATATGATGTCATTGTTTTTAAGTAAATGGTTTCTCACCTGTAGATACATGTCTTTGTATACCTGTTCCATTCACCGAAACCTCCATTACCTTAACATTTAGCTATGTCATAAAAGTAAAAACGGTGACCTCAGCGCTCATAAACACACTTGAAGTCAAAGCTGTGGTGACAAGTTGTGACATTTTTATCAGCAAGGAAACTTGCAAATTGAAATTCAGACATACAAGGTGGACAATACAGCGATTTGTTTATTTTCTTAAGGTAATTTTTCGATCAAACATCCATATGGTCAATATTTATAATCAATGGGTTTGATTTTTCTGAATAAAGTAATTATGCATGGGATGAAGGATTTATTCAGTGTCATCTTTGTGCACAGGTCAGTGAATGCAATCTCACATCAGCAAAAAAAAAAAAGTGTGTGTTGTCATGTTGTGGTATTTTCCCATGGCTATGATGAGTTTTTGTTCAGGGTACTTTCTGTCAGCTGTCAAGATGTTATTCAAAGTATGTCTATGTTTGCTGTCATGCTTCCAAAAGCTTCACTTGTGTTTGCAGAAGTGATTGTACATGTCCTGCAGCCTGACGGAAACATACATTTAATACCTGAACCTTAAAAACCATAACATTGTCTCCTTATGCAGCTCCATAATCATTCTTTCTACCACTTTTTTCATTTTCCTGAAGTAATTTGAGTTGTTAAAATGAAGCACACAAAAATAAATTACCTAAATTGTTAGTTAGAAACATAATCACATTCTCCCTATATTTGAGCTGATGCATACAGGTGTCAGTAGTGTAACAAATGATGAACAAAAATGTAACACAAAAATATTGAATTGCAGTCTGCTTTGGCCAAAACTAATTGATGGGTCTGAGTGTTCAGGTGGGCGGGGCATTATCATTCCCGTCTGCATTTTCATCTACAGTCATGTGAAAAGTATGGCTTATTTGGAAGGGTTTCCAGGAAAAAACCTCTTCTCTCCAAAAAGAAGTTTAAGAGAGCTGTGCATAAATAAATGTCTGCAAACCTCAATGAAGTAAAGCAATTTTGTAAAGAAGAGTGAGCCAAGATTCCTCCACAATGATGTGAGAGACTGATAAAGTCATACAGAAAACAATTACTCTAAGTTATTGCTGCTAAAGGTGGTTCTACAAGCTATTGACTGCATAGGGTCTAGTAAAAAATTTCTTTTTCGCATGACTGTATGTCTTCTTTTGGAAAGTTTGAGGAATGCAAGCTTGACTCCATAAAACAGTGTAATTATTTAGCTTCTACTGCCCCTAGCTTTAGAACAAACCACCTATTGTGTGCAACATTCATTTCTATTATAATCAAATGTCAAGCTGTCTGGTATGAGGAACACCCCAAAGTGGCATCTGGTGCCTATCAATCATTAACACAATGGAGGAAAGAATTTTTCATAAACCCCTAAAAAAGGATCTCTGTGCAGTTAGTCACTGTGGTTTTATTAAATTTTTATTAATGACATTTAATGTTGTGCTATCTGCCTTTCTACAGCACTAATTGTTTGGTGGCTCAATTAAAGAAGTGGCGCTACATGTATGAAAAGAGAGAAGGGAGACACTTATTTCCCACTTCCATGAACTGACGATAAAGATTTAGGCCACTTTGATTAGACATAACATTTGCCAGTATCTTGAATCCCTTTTTAATGTCTTTATAGTTTTTTTTTATCTGCTTTTTAATGAATAAAAATGCTTAATGGGAACAGTATCCTAATAAGAAGGATCAGCTAATTCAGTGGTAGTCCCTGGAACATAAGCCCAGTGAGGGGTCAAGCTACCCTAAACTGATTGCTGTAAAACACTGGAGGAAAACCTGAAGGAACCATATGCTTTTTAATGCAGTTGTGAGTTATTTGAACCTATGAATGCATTAGGGTGTACTCATAGGTGTCATACTCATGCTGTCTGGAGCCAAAGAAGTGATTGAACTTCGTGTTGTGTAGCATAATTGATGTAACAAAAGAAATGTACTTTTCCTTAAGCACTTACTCACTCAGTTCTTGAGTTTCACAACTCTAAGTGGCTAATTTTAGAATTCAGTGTATTCAGTGTAGAAATCAAAGTTGTGAGCTTGTTCCAGCTCACAACTTTTTATTTATGTACATACAGGAGTCACAAAAGATCATTACTGAAAGTGTCATTATACAACAAACTGAAAGTCAACTGTGAATCATTTGAAAGTAGCAAGAAGGATGGAGATGGCAGGTATGTTAGGAATCAGGGCGTGAGCCCTGAAGGACAGGATGAACACGCACACACGCAGACTATTTGGTCATCTTGTCAGCACTTCACATTGTGAATGACCATGTCTCTGAGATATCTTAGTGGCATTACTTAATTCAAAAATAATGTTTCTTAACAGAGCTGGGGAGGGAGGATGATAGTACTGTATGCTGTTATCTAGTCAGTCCTGCAGGTAGAAACTCACCTTTCTTTGATATTTCTCTCGCATGATTTCACATTGCTTTGATGTTAAGATGGCTCACTTCTTAGAAAATCACTTTCTTTGACATTGACACAGTGACATTATTGCAGACTGCAGCAACACCACTTTAACACAAACGAGAGGTCATCCTGTTCTTTTGTACTGCCACATGTTTTAAGGTGTACATGTCAGTAGTCGCCTGCTTCCAGTTTTCATGGTAGGTTAAGTTAATAGCCTCTTGGCTGTACTTATTGTATTTAACATTACAGACCTAATAAAGATCTCAGTTTCTTCATGAATCTCAACAAGAATAAGAAGAGGCGTACCAGGATTTTGTTTAATCAGGTGGTACAGGGGGACCAACAACAAGGCAGGGGGAGGGTGCAAAGAAAATCAGAATAAGTGATCAAATTAAATAAATACAGTGAACAGTAGTGTAGAAAATACTGAAAACAGTAAAAGTAATATCACTAAGGGAGTATTATTAAGTACAGTTCATAGACCTACTAAGTGTTAGTAATAAAATATGCTTTAAGTACCTAAAGTAAAAGTACTCATCATGTGAAATGACTCCTTTCACTGTATATAGTTAAATAGCAAAAACAGCTGTTCATAAACACCAAACAAATGAATAATAAATACATATATTTCTTCTTCTTCTTCTTTGCAAGATACATATTCATTGTAAAAGACAAAGTAATCAGTTGCAGGCACTATTAGTGTCACTATTTGATGAACACTTATTTACAGATATGCATGACAATACATTCTAGTTACCCTAACCCTACGCGAGAACAATTCACAGACGCAAGGGAACGTACACAAAATGTCACCATTCATTTTGAGATCAGCTACTATACATATGTATAATTTGTAAGGATTTGAGTGTTATAAAATAATTAAAAGCTATATAGATGCTGATAATCCTGGTACGCTAGGCAGTAAGTTTCATCCACATTGATCAACACGTATAGGAGAAATTAGGGAACAGATGATCATTATAGTAAGATATACCTTTAATTTTGCAGAGGATTTTAATTAATGCTATATTGCTGGTTAGATTTATCTGCAATACAGCGTAATATCTAATTTTTATTTTATTATTATTTCAAAATATTAAGTTGAGTGGGCCAGTCTTTTTTCTGGGGGGCCAGTTCTACCCCATGCCCCTCCCCTGGACACACCCGTGCAAATACACTTACAGTATTCCCCAAAACCTTTAGTATATCTTAAGTACACAAACTCGGATTGTGGAGCTCATTATGATTCCAATTTGGGCATAACATCAAGTCTATTCATTCCTGGTTTTATTGGTCGTCTACAAATCTAATACTTCGCTTTCTAATATGGTTGTTGCCTTTTGCTATCAATAAAAATGTAGCCTTTTAATAGTGCAAAAAATTGCTGCTTCTACAGTAGGTTTCAGCAGTCAGTCCTTCTTTCAGTTGCCACAATGGCTGCTGGTTAGCAATAAGTTTTTAAAATTACTGACATGGTAGTGATTTGAAGCTCTCTGGAGACCTTAGAAACTGAATAAATGTCTCTGTTGTTGCTTTCAGAGAATACAGAAGTAACTTAATATAATCCAATCCATTACACTATCATTTGTAAATTGAATAAGCAAAAAACTGATGTACTGTATAATTTAGCTGAAGAGTGAAAGCTTCACATTCTGAATGTGAAAATGTCGCTCTTTTGCTGTTGATTTCCTTCCATTTCATCATCCTTTCCAAAGCTCACATTCGCCTCCATAACATAATGTTCAGGCCAAATGGTTTAGGTTTGAAGGTCATGAGTGTGTTTTGGAACCCATTTTCTTCATCTTGTAATTTCTCCCACTAATGGACACCTGAGAGTCCTAATTATTCATCTGCATCATTTAGAAACTGCTACAGAGCTTCTCCTCAAATGCATCTTAGTGCATTTTTGCATTTTATAGCTCCTTGTGTTTTTTTTCACTCCAAGTTTTAATGAGAGTTGTTTTGCATTATGCAGTACCTCCAGGCTTCAATTTGGCATCTGGGAAAGTTGGCTTGACTCCAAGACTGTGGTCACCCAGTGCTTATTACTCATTAAGCCTCATCGGAAGGCCGAGTGGGCGCAGGCTGGGCGGGTGCTGGGTGGGAGTTGCAGTGCTTGGAGAGTTGATGTTGTTATTGTTGTTTTTGTCGATGCTCTACTTTCGAAACTGAACTCGGAGAAAGTGAAGGAATCTGAAAAAGAAAGTGTTGATCATTTGCACATCCTTCTACTCTGCTGTCTATCAGCGAGTGCATTTTTTTCCCTACACATTATGGCTCTAGAGTAAAAGAAATAATTGTAATCAACATGGTTTTTGTGTCTTATTTTATTGTTTTGAGAGTAAAACTGACATTTTTGCTTGGCTTAAACTTTTCAAGAGGAGTAAAACTGAAGCTGTGAAGCTTTAAAAAAAAATATGTACCCTAATATACTTCAGCAAATCAGCATAAAAGCATTAGATTATTTGCCCAGAGGCCAGATTATGTAAACAATGAGAGAATTTGTGACAAATTTCTTAAATATCTGAACATCGCAAATGCCATTATAGTTCATTTCTGATTAGTATTCAGCAAATAGACCTACTTGGTCATGGTTAATTTTACAAAATGCAGCCCAGTGACTGTTAGTTGGAAAATATGGCAGTGTAGTTAGCCTTAGGCATGTAAATCAAATGGAATACACATACACCACCCAAACATCATACCACATTCATGTCAAATGCAAAGTCTTTTTTTTCTCACACATACGCAGGCCACTAAAGTATGTTTGGAACTCACTTGATTTTTTTTTTTTTTTTTTTAAATCTGTTTAAAAGTGCCTCCAGCCATGCACAGTTTTCTCCTGAAGAATCCCCTCACTCTTATTTTCAGACTTCAGTCATTGCTAACCTATTAGCCCTGGCCAGTCCCATCTCATGTTTCCATATCAGCCAGATCACCCTTGTGTTGGTTGTTAACATCGTTCAGCTGACTCTCCAACTCCACTGTTTTGAACTGCAGCTGGCAACAGTAGTCCTTGTTCTGCTCTGGAGATCTGCTGCAAGCTGGAGGGGCCACTCTTACCCGAACCTTTGGCAGGTGGGGAACTGGTTCATGTGCCACTAAACTGAGTTCCCAGAAGCTGCAGAGCAAAACGAGGACTACCATCACCAGCTGTGGAAATCTGTCCAGAAGTGGGGGAGATGGCTGAGCTTTCCTCCGTTATTTATTCTCACTAAGTGTGTATAGTGTGGGTTAATAATTTATTTAAGCAAGCGTGAGTGCACTGCACATTCACGTATACACGTGTGTCACCCCCGCAACCACCACACATAGAATCTAATTGTATTAGAAACACTGACCGGGGATGGAAAACACAGGTTTCCCAGACTGGGAATTGTAAGCTGCAATATGTCCAACCCACTAAACTTGGGTTTAGTGGGTTGGACATGTTGCAGCTTTCCAAATAATCCCCAGTGATTCCAGCAGGGTTAGGTTGACTCTGTTTGCTGTTTAAAGAAAACAGTGTCAACCTAAACTCTGATATGGCATTACATGTTGCTATGCTGCAAACATTAAACTGCCTTCTGCTGGTCTAAGCATTTTACGGTCTAATCATTAGATGTAATGACCCAGTATGGCCAATTCTTTATACCTAAACAAAAATGGGTTGGCAGGTTGTCATTGTCTTTCACAGTTAATTTATTTACCGCCATTAAATAATTTGTTAATGTCTGGTTAAGGGCGGGCAACAAAAACTATTTAGATAAGATAGGTGTTGCTTAGGGTTGTGGAACACCTTGAAGTACTGACAGTTCTTGTATTATAGTAAGGAATTGTCTTCAAATGAAATGGCTAAAGGTGTGAAACAAGTTTAACCTCTTAAAATTCACCTGCTCTTTAATTCTTTTTTACTCAAAATTACTAAAAGCCTGGAAGCTTTTTGCGCATTACAATAACTCCTGTTTTCTGGGTAAGCACTCTTATGAGAAACTATACAACTGTTCTCACGTGTATCCTAGAATGGTTTACAGTTTTTGAATCGTGAGGCTTTGTGTTTTCAAAGGATGCATAATTTGGTTTAGGCATATACCTTTGCCTGTATTTGGGCTGGTCAGTGTTGAAAGGTTCAGACTATCCAGATTATCTTAAGCGCTACTTACAGCATTGTTTAACTTTCAGTATGAATCAGTCTAAGATAAATAAACTGAAATCTGGAATTTAAAGAAATGTGTAGAAATCTTTTTGGCCTAAATGGATGATAATGACTCCTACCAATTGCGATAAGGCAGCTGTAGGCTATCATTATAAAATTGGCTAATAAATACATAATACATGCATACTGTATGCATGATTAGCTTCTACAAGTGCTCCAGCAGGGGTGGCTCACTTTTCTCTGAAGCTCTGGATTACTGTCAGATTGCCCATCAGAATCAACTGACAGACTGCATCACTCACTCCATCGAATGCCTGTTTGGCATCCTTGAATCGCATAATGTTATCCATCAGCTGTTAGTTTTACCACATTGTGGTTCTACTGGACAAAAAAAGTGACAAATTTTATTCTTAAAAGCAGCTTTTCAGGCATTTTGCATGTCTATACTTTCTGGTACAGGCCGATGGAAGGTCCATGTAGAATCAAGGATCTGCAGGTGGTAAATTTAATCATTCACCTACAGCATGTCTGTCTGCAGACCAAAACTCATGACTGCGCAGGCAAACATGCACACACATTCGAAGACCCACCCAGTGTAGTGCAAACAGAACCATGGTTTACATCTGTTGCCCGCGTGGGTCTTGGACTCTGTCCAATTCTTTAGAAGTTCTATTGTGCTATACGCAACTAATTATGCCTTCAGCTGTGGAAAGTCCCATTATTTGTGAAATTTAAGCATATTTATCATTTTTAGCTTTTAAACTAATGACTGGTACTGTCACTTTTTCTTATGGGGAACACTTCTGCATCCAATAGGACACAAGGGTGTGTTTTATGTACTAGCCTGCCTGAGTGTGTAATTTCCCACTGCATGTTTGGTTGCCTTTAGGTCTACCTGCTATGTCTTTGTGTTGCTCTACCTGTCTTTCTCCCTGTCTGTCTGACAGATGACAGCTCAGAGAGGTTTTATCATTTCTTTTGGATGAGTCTTTGGGAGGAGCTCATCGTAAGTAGGTTGCAAACCCAGCCCTGCACACCTGTGTATGTGTATGTATTGCGATGCGGTTGGGTGGTGGTGAGAGCGGTATTGTGCCAAACCCTAAAATAACCCATGGTAATACCTGTATGCAGTAAAAACATACCATTAATCAGTCTGGTGTAGGTGGTGCATGAGGGGAAAAAGGAAGTTGCTAGAAGATGATGGATTATTTGAAGTAATGGAACTTTGTCTGCCATGTTTTTTTATGCAGTTTCTTTTCCACACATTTTATGGAAATCTTGATTTAAATGTTCTCTAATTTTGGCTGTGATCTGCATTTAGGTGCCAAATACATTTTCTTTTCACTTCATCACTTTAGAAATGTACAAAGTCTCCCTTTTTCCTCAGTTGAGAATGTGCTTCCTGAACATGACATAGAGAATTTTCTGTGTGAGGACTTTTTAAGAAACGGAGGGCATAGTTGCTTTGTTGTGTTTTGACATGGTTAATAACAGTGTGGCAAGAGATCTGAACCTGTGTAATTGTTAACTACACAGGAACAGACTCATCTCTGCTTCAGTTAAAAGGGGAGTTGCATAAAGGGAGAGGGAAAATACAGGAGAGGTGGTATTTTGTTTATTCACTTCATTAAGTACAGAAAAACTGGTTCTACTGATGTATTCTGACAGTGTTTTTATAGAGAGAAAGAGCTGCATGTCCTGTACTGTATGTGCTCTGAAATGTTCAGTTAGGCTTAGATCTGGGCTTAATTAATTCACTACCAATTTTAAATATTGGGTTAGTTCAGAACCAGAATTAAATACTAGTTAAGTTCTCAAAGTTTCCAAAGAGACTAAACACACTATTTGGCCAAAGTTATGTGGGCCACCTTGTCCTCCACTCTGTGTTTTCTGGTTTTGTTCTCCTCTTCATGGTTTGGTCTCCTTTGTTCCACTGCAGTCCAGTTAAACTTTAATGCAGCAGCATATTAGAGAATAATGTGCTTCTGACTTTGTCTCAACTTTGTCTTATTTGCCATAACTCTTAATATTCTGGCAAATAAGTGTAAATGCAAGTGTAAGTGCAACATATTCATAACTGGCACGATTCCAGCTTTAGAAGTGCACAAGGTAACACTGCCCTTCCATCTTTTGACTTGTTTGCTGTTGCTTGTCCTATATTTTACATTATTTTTGAATCAGCATGCAACAGCTGATGGAACTTGTGCTCTAAAATAATCATTGCATGAATGCAATACTGTCAACATAATCAGACTTTTTGACAGGATCACAGGGCATGCCAAAACAAATACTGAATGCTTTGGGACAAATACTCACACCCCTAAAAGAAATGGGTCTCCCCAGTTTGCTGTGGATGAACTTGACTGGCCTGCAACAAGCTCTGACCCTAAGCCTAGTTAGCACCTTAGGGATTAACTGATTCACCATGTAAGCCAGATCTTATTAACCAACTGAAAGTGGTAGCTGAGTGGGAGTCAAGTTCAAAAATGTAGTAGTAAACCTGAAACTAGAGAAGAAGAGGCTGTAGCAGTGATAGATTAATATCCATTGTAGAGGTTTCCCCTAAAAATCAAGTTGACAGAAGTGCTAAATTCACCATAATTGAAACATGTATGTTCTTTGTTGATTTTAATACATAGGAAATGAAACTTACTGTTTCACTCTGCCTAGTAAAAACTATATTTTTGACAGAGCATGGGGGAGTATCAGGTTCTACTGGTTGCATTTACATTAAACATAGTAGTCTTTTAGGGTGCTAGCAGCCAGCAGTAAAGATCCACAGAGCTCAGAAATGAGCATTTTCACCAGTTTGTTTCTAAATTTTAAGACGTTATATGAGGTTTTGAAAAGCCCTTCACAGTTTTGCTCTGATGGAGCTACGATTTTATTAATAATTATAAGACGAACTTAAAACTTTAAAAAGTATATATAGTTTGACCTGATGCAGCACTTCACTTTGAAATATTAGAATGACATTTTTAACATTAGCACTAACTTTAGTTAACCAAACTGCATTTTCTTTAAATCTAAAATGCACATTAATTGGCATTTGTGTAAATTAACATAAGTGTTACAGTGTTCGTGAATTTAGACAAGCCACTAAAAGTTGTTTCCATCATGATGAAGCATTCCTGGTCAGTAAATGTTCCTGCAAGGCGTCGCCTGCTCTTCACTCCCAGTTTAAAGCTCCTGCTGGTTCAAAGTGCATCAGTGCACAAGGTGACATACCACAGCTGTGAGTCATGAGCAAGGCGTGCTGGCTAGGGGAGGTTTCCTTGTCTATAGACATAGTTGTTTGCTGAGTAACAAAAATCTGCTGTTTTCATGACAGTGCATGCCCGCAGACCTCTGACCCTTTTATCTGTTAAAATGCCTCACTTACAGATTTTAAGATTAAAGGAGTTTGTTTTCTCTAAGCTGAAAAAAATTGTAAAAAAACAAGAACTTTAGTTTCATAACAGTCTACGTGCTTATTTCTGAATAAACAACCATTCAGCATGATGTACAATATAAAGAGAGCCTGTGTCAATGACAAAGGTGATTATCGGTGATTCATAACTTCCTGTGGGTGGTTAAGTGTCTCACCTGAATACATAACATAATATTATTGGTTTAAACAAGGAGAGTCTGTATTGTCTCATCTTGAAAAAATGTTACGCTCCCCAGAGATCTTACAAGAGTTTTTAAAGGAGGGAAAGTAACACTCTCATCAGTAAAATCTTACTTTCACCAATGACTTTTGATCAGGTCCTGGAGGAGGTACTTTACAACTCTTACCTAATTAAGCTGACTAGGTTCAAGGTTTTATGATTTCCACTCTGGACCAGACTGCAGGTTGGTTGGATTTGAGCCAAGTTATTTATGAATGGAAGTCTTCCCTTTTTTCACTGAATCACCTAAGACTAAACTGTAGTCAAAGTAAAGCTTCAGCAGGCTTTTAGCCAATTTTAGCTCATAGGTTTGTTTAATAGCACATTTGCCATTACAATTTATGGTTTAATGTGATGAAGTTAATTTTCTCCAGCATTAGCTGTTTTCAAAAGCCTTCCAGGGCAACAAGGGGTCAAGGGGACCCTGCATGAAGTGGCTGCTTGTATTTTTTGTAAACTTAATCACGTGACTACAAACACAAAGTGAGACCGACAACATGGAGATGCAAAATGATCACAAAGACATAGAAAGTGACCTCAAGCAGATGAATAACCACCACAAAGAGACACAAAGTGACCACAGAGGGCTGCAAAACAACTACAAAGGGATGCAAAACAGCCACAAAAGCATGAAAGACAACCTTAAAGAGACAAAAAAAAGAGAAATACAAACTGACACACAGAGATGACAGCGGTAAAATGAGAGTGAACTTGTATTTATTAAGTGTTCACAAACTCACAATTCTTAATAATGCTTAATAATGTTGCTCAATGTTAGCTGAATGCAGCTTAACCTTCTTTTTTGGCTGTAATATGTCAAAATGTGTGGTATGTTTATCGTTGAGTTTTTTACTTAAAAATATGAATGAAGCTATGAATTGTTTTTCATTAAAAAAAAAGTTCAAGCTACTTCCACCACTTTCTGTCACTTTCTATGTTACAAAATAGTCTGGCTCACAATCTTTACTTAACTATGTGCCAGATTCTGTGAAAATGCATGTTTTCCTGAGGAATGATATGAGGTGAGCAGACTGTTCCTTTAGCTCCACTACTAGGCCAAAATCTACACACATTTAAACAATTGCCCTGATATTAGCTGATCTTATTCCAAGTCTCCAAAGAATGAACCCTGATCTTCCAAGAACAGCCAAATCACCAGCATGTTGTAATTTCAGTCCAACAGTTTTTATGTGTCGTGACCGTAGCAAAAACTGGCAAGGTTCAGACTTTTAATCTTGTTGCTTAAATCTTATTGTGTGTGTGATTAAAGAGACGCGAAAAAGAAGAGGGAGAACTGCAGAGGTACAGGGAAGAAGGCCCCACCCTCCTCATACCTGCATGCTTATAAAGGTGTGTCTGATTTAACCAGCCACAGTCATCAGGCCCCACCCAGACGCACCCTGGGGTAGGAATGGGGACTTCCCCTGACTTTGGTGAGGGGTCAGGGCAGGAAGTTTAGTGGTATTTATGGCATGGGTGGTTGTACTCTCTTTAGGGTTTTTCTGTTATTCATATCTTAATACTCAAAATTACCCTGCATACAAATGTGGGCACACTGTGTGGTTTAGAGTAGCTTTTGTAATTTATATTTGCTTTTACAGTAAGTATATAAAATACTGTTTTCTGTTATACTAACAGAAAAGGTACTTAAAGTGGTCTTATGATAGCTGTTTCAAAAAGAAACCATGCATAGCTTTGGTTTTTTGGTTTCTTAAACTGATCTGCATATGAAAAACAGTGCCTGTAATGTCCAACTCACGTTATTAACACTTGCATTGTTTTACCGATTGGACCAAAAGTTTATTACAATTTAAATACCAGTTTAGTGGAACTTTTCTAACAAACTTCTAAGTCTAGAGCTTCTTTTTCTGTCTCTCTCTCCCTCAAACACACACAAACAAGAGGCTGAGTGAGCTAATCAATCAAGGCCACAATCCGTGACAAACCTTGGCCGGATATTAACTGACCAGCTCACATTCTCTCTCCACCAGTCTCTCTAACTCTTTCTCTTCCTCTCTGTGTTTGTTGGAGGTTGTAGTTAGGGTCATCTCCATGTACACAGTAGTGCAGCCCACCCACTAACACACATACACATACAAACACAGAAAACCCCTGTGGTCTGAGCTTGGTCAGGAAATTAGTTTTGAGCCTGTCTGTCATCATGAACACTTCTCTCTCTCCACGTCCTGCAGTGAGTACATGTGAAACATTTTACAGCTCAAGGCTAAACAGTGAGATAAAGTTTGTCTTTTAAAGAGAGTTCACTTATATGAATTATTAGGCAGCTAAATGTAGTTTGTTTGCAGTTCCTTTGAATGTCTTAGTATTGAAGCTGTTTGTTGAAATGTAAGGCTTGATCACTGAAGAATTTACCTAACGGATTCTTTTGCAGTGACAAAGATTGTTAGATCATCTTTAAAGTAAGTAAAGTTGGACATTCATCAGAGTCATACATGTATCAGTTGGAACATGTTTCTCGTTTCTTTTTAGCTACAAAATGTTTGTGAAATCTGAAAATGTGTTTTTAGGAAATATGATGGTGTATTTTCGCTCACTTGGTCAGTTGAAAACCCTAAGGGACGTCCGCAGAGGAAGCGATTTGCTCGTCACGCATTGCTTTGTCAATGACGGTTGGTCACAAGCAGACATTTCAGGCTCCAGTTGCCTACGTAACCCTCTAACCTATTCAGTACCCTGCCATGTGTCAGTCAGCGGTCTCCTTCGCTCTCATTGGTAGTCTCAATTAAGCTTTTTTAAAAAATTTTATATATTAATTTTTTAAGAACTAGCATCAAAGAATTGGTGAAGTTGTTTTTTAAGCAATGATATTGTAACTGTAGCTACACTTTACTAATGTGACGTTGGCTGCACATGGCTAACTTAGTTTAGCCTCATGATGCCAAAGACACTGATACATTTACCCTGTTTAGTCATTTATAAGGTCTTTTTTTCTGTGAGAGGATAGAAAAAGGAAAGAAAAGGATTTTCAGGCCATGTTTTACTAACTATAGCACAATATATCAACATTTTATCTCCAAAAGTGCTACAGTGGGACCAAAAGATCAAATTTATGTACTTAAATTGCTAGTGTGTTATTCTGAGGGAAAAAAAAAATAATAGGAGATGAAGTTGTTTGTTGCTCCTGGATCATTGTGAGAATTTTTCAGTAGTATTTTTTATGCTCAGGTTAGTCATCAGTCACACAGGTCTAGAGACCAGTCGGCAAACCCCTGGCAACCTCTGGTTGCTAGGGAAATATGTGTGTTCCCTGACCGGTAGACACGCAGTTGCTGAAGGTTGCTGGCTGTTGTTGAGTGAAAACAGTTACAAACTGTGTTGCATCAAAAAACTCTTTGTTGCTAGCAGATTGTCACCCATAGTTTGCATGGACAATGCCAACTGCACTCTGAGCGGTAGTGAAACTTGGAAAAAGTGCAGCACAAACTGGAAATGGAGCCCAAGACATTTGCCTTCAAAGTAAAAGTTGGGCTTTGCCACTGCAACCAACGTGTTTCAAAAGCTGCAACTTTTCCGTTGAAGGTAAACGGTCTCCGTTTCAGCTTTGTGTTGCACTTTTTACAGTTTCAAACTGCTTGGCCAGTATTTGGCAAGCATTTGTAGAGAAGTTGATGTCTTCTATGCAAACTACAGGCAACTGCAGCAACTTATTAGTGACCAATTTAATTGCGAGGAGGTTTTTGGTGGAGCATCGTATACATCTTTGTGACCATTTCCACCTAGCGACTGCCAGAAACCTCCAGTAATCACTTGCCAACTGGTTGGGGAATACACATTTTTGTACTAGGTGCAATATATATACTAGCACCTAGTTATACACTAGCATCATTTGTATTTTTACACAAATGTGTATTCATAAATTTCTATAAGACTATAGAGAATGCGAGGTTATATTATTCTGACAGTTGCAGCATTTATATATGACTAATTTGTTTCACCAATTAGGTTTTGTCGGGAAGCATAATTGGAAAAACAAATTAGCAGTATATAAACATAATTTCTAGGAGTAAGGGTTAGACAGTAATGAGGAGAGAATTATAGCATCCCACATTCATCAGCCACTATATTTTACTTTCTAATTACTTTTGCTGAAAAGAATAGGACTTTGTTGGGTCCACTGAATGTCACACACCATTTAAATACTGTAAACCAAGACTGTTTTTCCTCCTTCCACCGTCTTTAAACAACTAAAAATTTCTCTCTGCTCTCCCAAGCTCCTGTCAGTGCATATAATCTATCTCGGAGGGATTAAAATACAATGGACTTATTCTGATTGCTTTTAATCAGACAACACAGACTCGGTGTCATGAACAACCAGCCCACTCATGTTATGAATGCATCCACTCGTATGGCGAGGAAAAGAATTAATTGCCGGCTGTCCATCTGTAGTTTTTATATATGTATGAAGATTGATTTTCTCCTTTAAGTTAAAAATGTACATATGAGTCACTGAGGTTCGCTGCTTCAGCTCAGTCTGACAATGGCTCTCTGTGGTGGGTTTTGAAAGCTGGTGGGTGGGTGAGAGTCTACTCAACAGGCATAGTTGTGTTGTTACCAACACCTCCATTATGTATCTCTCTCTCCTTTAGAACAACGTTGAATATATCTGAGTTTATGCTACAGAGCACTTTGACATTTACCGGCTGAAACCAACTTACACAATTTTAAGGGGTTCTGCACTTTTGCTGTTACAAATAGCTTCTTTGTTTCACTTTTTAAAAATGTTTTTGTACCAACTCAGCCTTTCCACTGGAGAATTTTCAAGTTTGTGTTTCTAATTTGCTGCCAGTCATTTTGCTATAGGTTTAGAGGGTAATCCATCAAAGTAAAGACAAACAGAGAGTCGAGCACCTGACATGCTGACAGGGAGAGATATGACCCCTCCTCCAGGACCTAATTCCTCTACAGAGCATGTCACCTGACAAATTGCTTTATCACTGCATGTGTACTTATTTGGGTGTCTGCTAGTCAGCACAACAGTTCAATTCAGGCTACGGCTAAATGTTGGAATTTGATATTTTATAATATTGAATATATTTTCTTTTTCATCCAGTATTTAGAACTGGAACTATTAGACTTGTTTATGGGACCTTTCCATTAAAATCAAATGTTATTTGACAGTCGTTGCTCAGAGTTAAGGATTGCTGTACTTTTTAGATTTTAGACTGTTGGCAAGACCAAATAAAATTTTAGCTATATAATAAAAACTTGTAGCTCTAACTGTAGCCCCGCCCTAAGGTAAACCCTTGGATTATTGTTTTTTTTGCTCTAAATGGGAACATATTTAACAAAATGAGCATCATGTTGTATTAAAGAACACTTGAAACTAGCACTTGAAACCATAATCTCATCAAGAAGGCATTTACTGCAATCATTAATATAGTGAGAAATAAAGTTATTTTCTCATAGTCTCCAAGACAATCAGACTTTTTTATGCAACCAGAGGATTCGCCCCCTGGTGGCCATTAGAAAGAATGCACTTCTGAATCGTCTGAACTTATCAGACCTGGAAATGTTCATCTTTCATACAGAGTTTATGATTTTACCTTCATCTGTCAAATGATCTAAAGCATCACAATGATATCCCATTATGATGCTTTAGATCATTTGACTTAACTTTATTAGTGCTTTTATCTTTTCATTCTGTCTGATTTTATTTGATCATCTACTTACGTGCTTTGTGTTGCAGATGGAAAACAGTTGTGTGCTGGTATTTAGGGCATCCTGTCTTTGCTTCAGTGGGCAAAAGTGCACAACTTTGAAGTCAAAATTGAATTTAGAGGTTCAACATTCACTGCGGAGGGCAGGATTTGATCAATTTAAGCCTTCCTCTCTCCCATCGTTCCTCTTCATTCCACACAAATGAAAATGAGCTCCTGTGGTTAAAGAATCATAGGAGCATGCCTTGCTAATTGGGTGTTGTTCTAATTTCAGTTTACAAAGTCATTTTGTCTTCCAGGCAGAACAGTTTGTCCTTCAGATGATCTCAATTTCTACTCTAAACGTCCACTTTAGTAGCAGAATGTCTTTCCCTACAATAGCAGCTATCAGGATTCAGACACAGAGTGGTATTTGGTTTCTGGAAAAGCTGTAGTTTTAGGATACGGCAGATTTATGTTATGGCATTTGCTGAGATGAAAGATGATTAAATACTCTGCTTCTCTCTCCTTCTCTCCAGTCTCCAAACGTCAAGCGAAACAAAGAGGAGTTTCCTGCTTCGTTGGAGAACCTACGGCAGCTGATAGAAGAACAAGTTCGCATCCTAGAATCGTCCATCACTGACGACTATCAGGTAAATAACATAAGAAAAACATACTTCCTTCCCTCTTTCTAATTTTTTGACAGTGTCAATCACTTGTTTAAAAAAATGGTTAATTATATATTACACAAGTAAAAGATGCATAGAAGAATATGCATGTAAAAACAAGGTTCCTGTTATAAAATGTAAGCAATACAAAAATACTATAATATAACAAGGGTTAGTGTTGTAATATAACAAATTACAGTGCAAGTAGAAGGTATGATAAAATGCACAATTCATCTTTCATGAGTTAAATCTACAAATTTATGTGAAGGTCAACAGAACAGCATGACTGGAATCTGAAACATAATGCCACCAGCAAAAAAAACAGTTAGATGGTTATCACCTGTCTAACTGAGGCATCAAGTATTTTATGTTTGATGTTGGCTGGAGTTGGCAATTTTGTTTTTAATGTAATGTCTGTTAAACACGAATCTTTGCTAGAGGGTACGGGGCTAATTGCACAACACTGCCTTAACTGCATTCCTCCCAACAGTCTGTATGGAGTTTTTTTTTGTTTTTTTTATCTCCACTCTCTTTATGGCTTGATTCTTCCCTTCATTTCTCTGTGGGAATCTGGACCCGTTTCTCTCTGTCTGTCTCTCCTCCTCCCTTCCTTTCCCTCTTTGTGGATGTCTCCTGAGGCCATGTTCAGACAGGCAGCTCAAATCCGATTTATTCCCCTACTCTGAGGCCTTAATTGCAGAAAGTAAAATAATAAAAAAAGAACAATCGAGATAAACCCGTCTTTGGAATGCTAGTCACTTGGTTTTAATGTCACTTTCTGAAGTTTATGAAATGATCATGATTTCATAAATCCAAATGTGCTTACAAAAGCCAGTCCTGCCAGGAATTTCGTAGCTCTTACCTTTTTATCACCCCCCCTGTGCTATTACCTAAAACTATCTGATTCATGGAGCTTTTTACCCAATGCCATGCCATGGTAGAAAGCACTAGAAGAGATGGATTGTCACATATATGATATTTAGAGTCAAAAAGTAACACAAGTTAGCTCAATTTTCTGTTCAGCTAAATAATTCTGATTCAGAAATTTAGTCACTTTCAGTGTGGACAGTGAGGACTAAAGATCATATCTGAAAAAAACAAATCAGATTTGGCTGCTGAGTGAACATAGTGCCAGTTTGTCTCTCAGACTGAGTCACATGGACACAGAGACACACAGACGAAGGGGAGGATGAGGGTGATCATCATGTTCTGCCAGGATGACTCAGTCGGTCTGTTGTCTTTCAGCCTACAGCCGCTCACTGAAGGACTCCGTCACCTTGACAAGTTCAAACTCACAACCAGAACTTTATCTTCCAACTTGTTATGTGCTCAAAGGGTCTCAGTCCATTTCTTTTCACCTCCTCTCGTCTGTCTATATTTTTCATGCCTGGTGATTCACCCTTTTTTTGTTTGACAAACTGAGACTTCTGAGAGCTGTTGTGTAGTACTCTGCAGACTAAATAGGACTTATAAGGTGACTTATGTCTGCTTTGTTTTTTTTAATTGTCAACATTTTCTCTGAGATTCAGTTGTTAGGTAATTTCCCTTACCTCACCTTACTTAAAAAAACAATTCTTATGCTGGGTGTGTAGTTCTGAAACAATAACTGAATAAAAAGAATCACAAATCCATCGACCAGGATATGGGAATGTTTTATTTCCCAGAAATGATTACCGTGCAACAACTTTATTACATTTGTTCCCTGAAAATGGCAGGTGCCAACTTCCCTACCTTGACTACTTCTTCTGTCTGTATGATCTGTCCAGTGTGTGGTGCTAGCATAAACTGATGGAAAGATTCTGCCCTTTAGATTAGTGGAGTGCCACCTAATTAAATGGTAAACAGGTTTTCACTGTAATCCAACAAAACTTATGAGTCTATAGTCACGCTACTGTAGTAGCGCTGGGCACCATCACTGTGGTGCTTTTAGTTAAATGCTTATGGTAAAGTAGCAACAGGTTCCCAGACTTGAATCACGCCTAGTCTTAGACTAAAAGAAAACTTTAATCTAAGACTAGGTTTAATCAGTGGCTGGGAAATTGAGCTATAGTATTTAGCAGACTTGTGTATGACTTGTCAGCATGTTAGCAGTTTACTAATTTCCACTATTTTTTTTAGGTATTTTGCCACAAATCAAAGTAAAGGTACTTTTGGCTGCTCCCTTATTTCCCAAGGGGTCACCACAGTGGTTGGATCCGCATGTTTGATTTGGCAGAGATTTTATGCTGGATGCCCTTCCTCATACAATCCTCTCATTTATCCAGGCTTGGGACTAGCACTAGGAGTACACTATCTTGTGCCCCCTGAGGCTGAGTTTGTGTCTGTGAATTGAACCAGGGATATTTCATTTCCTTTGGAGGGCATGAATATCAGGATGAGATTTATTGGTCAGAAGTTGTTGAGACATTTTATTCATAATTACAACATCCCGATGGTGCTAGAGGAAAAGTTAGTCAAGTCAAATCAAGTCAAGTCAAAGTTTATTTCTGTAGCACAGTTGAAAAACCTCAGTTGACCAAAGTGCTGTACAGGTTATACAAAATATACACTATAAATAACAGTCACTTAATCAACAATAAATATACGCTAAAAATCATCAAATAAAACAAAGTAAAGAAGACTGTGTTTGCATAATAAAAGTCAGGGGACTCTGCTCAACTAGAACTAAAAGCAAGTGAGAATAAGTAGGTTTTTACCAGTGTTTTAAAATGATTGAAAGA
>VUQS01027979.1:29562-48518 GCA_015108495.1 Heterochromis multidens | reverse complement strand
GGTGCTGGATTCCGCCAGGGCTGCCCTTTGTCACAGATTCTGTTTATAATTTTTATGGACAGAATTTCTAGGCGTAGCCAAGTGGCGGAGGGCTTCCACTTTGGTGGTCTCAGAATCTCATCTCTGCTTTTTGCAGATGATGTGATTCTGTTGGTTTCATCAGGTGGCGGCCTCCAGCTCGCACTGGCCAAGTGTGAAGCGGCAGGAATGAGAATCAGCACCTCCAAGTCAGAGGCCATGGTCCTCGGCCGGAAAAGGGTGGCGTGCCCACTCTGGGTCAGGGACGAGTTGCTGCCCCAAGTGGAGGAGTTTAAGTATCTTGGGGTCTTGTTCATGAGTGAGGGGAGCGGGAGATCGACAGATGGATTGGGCCTGCGGCTGCACTTATGCAGACGCTGTACCGGTCCATCGTGGTGAAGAGAGAGCTGAGTGTAAAAGCAAAGCTCTCGATTTACTGATTGATCTACGTTCCTACCCTCACCTATGGTCACAAGTTTTGGGTAGTGACCGAAAGAACGAGATTGTGGATACACTCACTGAGTGAAGAAATCATGTTAAAATGCTGATTTTTTTTTTTGGACCAGCCACACCTGAAAGGACTGTATAGATAATTTGTTAATGTATGCAGAAGATAAGGCATGTTGATAAATCTGAATGTTTTATATTTATATTTAGCTGTTAGCAGTAGAACTATAGAGGGAATGAGTTTTTAATCCTTGTTCCAAGAGAAAAACTATATTATTCTGTGCATTTTTGTTTAAACCTGTAAGGATGCCATTGATCAGACTGTGGCACACACAATTACATAACTCTTTTAGTGCTCAAACACACACACACAAGCCCTAATTTCACCTCCTGATTTCCTGCTTCTGGAAAGAATGGAAAGCCGTTGTCTGCTTTTTCCAGTACATCTGTAAAAGAAGAGAGACCATACAATGATCAGGCGCTGGTCAAATTTACAGCAGATAATATCAGTGGCAGGTATTATTTAGCAGAACATTGTATGGCAGGACATTTTGTTTTTAATATTGCTTTCCGCATTTTCCCTCTAAATACTGCTCAGTGTTTGTGTCTAGGTGACAGAGTCAGAATAACCTACAGTGAGGTCTTTCTCCATGCTTTTTAGCACTGTGTCATCCTGCTCCAATTTGTGTATCTCATCCAGGAGGACCTTCTGAACCTGTTCAAGCCTCTGGGTTCTGTACAGAGGACAGAGAATTAACCAGTAAACTAGAAATATAAAAGGAAACTCACAAAAAGTTAGAGTGCCTTATCAAACTGCTGAAAGAACACTGTAGGGTTGGAGCCAATAAAACATAAACAGGATTAATTAATAGAGTAAACTGACTTCTAACTGGATTTTGAATTTGTTTTCTCTAAGAAACCCACAAGTGTGTGGAAGCCCAGAGCCACATTTTTTTTTCATCTGGGAAAAGTTATGAAAACACAAGAGAAACAATTTAGATTAAAACAAGAAAATGATCACCACAGATTCTCACTTGCCTCTCAGTTATTTTATCAGCCATCAAATTAAGTTACACTTTGGCGGTAACAAATGTTAAAGTTACATATTAACTGAAAGGTCAGGGTTACGGTTCATTTACACACTAACATACTAACTGACCTGCATTTGGTAATTTGCGTAGTAATGGAGGAGACGTGTTGCTGGATGGTCTTCAAAGACTGCTTGTTGTAAAGCTCCATCATGTTGTAACGTTTCTGAACACAAATACATTTTGTTATGTAGCAGTTTTGTAAGTAATCATTCAAGAAAAGTACACACTGCTCTCTCATACACACATGGTAACCACATACTAAATTTCTGGTGACAAGCGCTGCTTGAAATTGTGACACACAGAAACACAGGTACCATGTAGTGTGCTCCACGTTTTCTTGAACTACATTATATGTCTCTATGTATTTCCAACCTGGAACTTCTTCTTTAGCTCTGAGCTCAACTGCTGACACAGGTTACTTGGGTTTACAGCAATTTCTGGCAAATCTAAATCCTCATCCATGTCCACATCTCCATCTGTTACTTCAGCTTCCCATTGACAAGAGGAAGACTTCACCTGGCTCAACTCATCTACAGCAGACACCTCAACTGTGGGTAACAGACAGATACAGTGACGTATATATCTAAATATGTCACTGAAAACTTAAATATCCTCACTGCATGGTTATCTTAAATTCTACAGTTATCATAAAAGGTGTTTTCGCTGTATATATAATTTACATCACATGTAATTACAGAGTCATATAAACATACATTTTGGCATTTTTAATGGTGAACAGACAACAGTTCCAAAAAATAGATTTGGATCACAACATTTGTTCTTTGGCAAATCACCTTACAATAGATTTGGATGTAATAAAAACACAGGAAACGACTTCCTGTGTCAAAGCTGAAACACTAAAATAATAGCGATCATATTAGTTTGTGTGATTAATGCCTGTGTAGCTCAGGTTCTCCTGTACATTTATTTACATAGGAGATTCTGAATTCTGAATAGATGTTACAACAGCAGCATATTTTTAGATGTTTTTCCAGACTTAATTTACCACTTGTTTTTGTATGTCTTACACGACTTGAATAATTTCCTTGGCTTCATACGGGGAGAACGTTTCCCTCTCATCTTGCTTCTCTTCCTCTCTTCCTTCTCCTCATCCTCAGAATTACTGAACAAGGAAACGTGGCGCTTGCGACTGGGTCCTGTAACAAAAATCAAACGGGACAATTAGATCGGATGGTATTTTATAATGAAGTCCAACTTTAATTTGGTGCAGAGAGGACCTAACTGTGGAATTAAACTTTATGAACCAGGAACAGGACAAACAAGGACAAAAAGAACAAGTTGAACATTTATTTTACCTGAAATATGAGACTGTGCAAGCTTTGAGTCTTTGTCTGAGAGTGGCGTCTTCTGTCAGGATGGACAGTAATGTGTTAGTTTACAACAACTTAGTCACTCATTAGTGTTCTTTCAGTGTTCCTATCCATCCATACATATATCCATCCAGCCATAAAAAGACACTCAGGGGAGAAAAAAAAAAAACAAAAACAAATCAGTGAAGAGCCCCTACCTCTGTTTTAACAAATACGGTCAGGGGAACAGTGGAGCTGTCCTTAACTTTGCTGGGGAGTACTGATGAGTTAGTGGATGACTGGCTCAGTGAAATCTGGGATACTGAAGACACTGTACTCAAAGTACAGTGGCGGCCATGGCTAACTGTGTCATTTGGAAATGGTGACTGAGCAGGAGAAGGCAAGGGTGGCTTGTCCAGCTCAAGGAGTGTGGATGTCAGCAGGGGTTGAGCAGACAAAGGGGAATGAGGTGCCGAAGAAAGATGCTGTTGGACTGTACTTATCTGGAAACAAATAGAAAATCGAAGGGGGGCAAAAAGTGATGAGAAATTATGTCAAGAAAAAATATGGTAACTCATTTTGTGGTTATCTAATGATCTCGTCTGCCATAGATAAGTGACAATAAATGAAAAAGACATTTCCCACATTGCATGAAGAAGTACAGATTAAGTGCTGCAGAGCCATTATCTGCTCTGTCTGGAGTTAAGTAGGTCATTTCAATCATCATGTGCATTTCCACATAATTAAATGATGCATTTATTAGGAATTTCTCAGATAGCTTACTCATAAGAATGGTTTAGTTTAGCCTTAGCCATCTCATGTTAGCTCTAATAACTGTCTGGAGTTGAGAGTTTAGCTGTTTGAGATCCAAAACTTCCAGCTGCTTATTAAGGACAAACTTCAAAATAAGGTTGTTGAGGGCAGGAAGTTATATTTCTTCATAATCTCTATCCACATTTTTCTCAGACAGTCTGGGAATTTAAACACGTCATGCTTAGGTCACAGGACTACTTTTATACTTCAGTTTGACTGTTGATTGACGTCAATAACATTTATGCAGAGTAAAAGTGCGTGAATAGCTCAAAGATACTAAATACCAACTCCCCAATGTGTATGAGACCTGACAAAGACTCCAAGATAAGTTTTTAAACATCTTTAAGGCGAGTCCAGATGGATTTGACAACTGAAATAGTCCATGACAGACTGCTACAGATATGTAATACAGTGTAAAAGTTTTAAGCACTATCCGTTATTATGCTTTAATAATAACATGTTTTATTTTCCTCTAACTTCATACAAAGTGCAGCAAAGACAAAAAAAAAAAAAAAAACTAAATTAAATGAGGCCTTCTCATTCTTTCCCTGCTGGCCTTTTTCTGAGTTAGGTGTGACTTACCCTTTTCATCTACTTACTTTGTTATTTATTTTCTTTAATAACATAACACCACCCCACTGAAATTTTTTGCTACACTGAAAATCTTAAACTGTTTTTTTCCTGTTTTAACCCTTAACACAGATACCTTATCAGAGTGCCATAATGTGTCAGAAAGGTGATGTACCTTTGCTGCACTAAGTTCAGTAGGAGGAGTGGGTGCAGGGGTTTGACTTCCCAGTGAAGTGAGAGAAAGGACAGACTGGATAGAATGAGTCTTGGACGAGCCATGGTTCTTTTCTGCACTTTGGAAAGAAGACTTGCACATTTCTTTACTGCTGACTGTAGAGCGAGGTTTGGGTAGCAGCAGGATTGGCGAGGGGGTGTCTTGGCAAGGAGGCTTAGGGGAGGCAGGCAACGGGGATCCCCGCGGGGTGAGAAGAGGGGAGCAGGTCAAATCCAAGGTTGGGACTGACCTATCGGCAGCTGTGGGGGTCCAAAGTAAGCACAGATGTTCAAACAGCTGGCTTCAGAAGTTGGACAAAGAGTAAAAGGTCAATATACACAAGTCCATCTACATAGAGGTTGGAGAGCAAAAGGGTTCTTTATGCAATGCTTTACATAAAGTATTTAGAGTGAAAATGCTTCACTCTCATGGAAACATACACTGTCGATTCACAGCTGATAAAGAAACAACCAAGACAACCTGGGTTTTGATCGAGGAATATTCCTTTTTACAAATTTAAAATAGTAATTTAGACTCATCATTATGACCCTGAGTAAAAAATAAGTTAAATTAGGGTTTCTGACAATTTTGAGATAGTTAAGCAGTCAATGTTCCTACACATAGTGAAAACCAAAGATTATCTTGTTATACCATCCACTGTTCTTCAGTAGAAAAAAAATATTTTTTTCAGCCAAATGCCAAAATAGCTTTAGTACAACTCGAATTCATAAACACGTATTTTATCCACAATAGAACATAGAAAACATTAAATGTTTAAACTGAAAAAACGTACAATTTTAAGAAAAATATCAGCTCATTTTGAATTTGATAGAAGTAACACATCTCAAAAAAAACTTGGGACAGGGTCATGTTTACCACTATGCAGCATCCCCTCTTCTTTTAACAACAATCCATAAATGTCTGGGAACTGAGGAGACCAGCTGCTGGACTTTTGGGAGAGGAATGTTGTCCCATTCTCGTCTGATATAAGATTCTAGCTGCTCAACAGTCCTGGGTCATCTCTGTCATACTTTTCATTTCACTGATGCACTAAATGTTTTCAGTTGGTGAAAGGTCTGGACTAAAGGAAGGTCAGTTCCACACCCAGACTCTTCTACTACCAAGCCATGTTATTGAAATAACTGCAGTATGTGGTTTAGCACTGTCTTGCTGAAATATACAAGGCCTTCCCTGATAAGACATCATCTGGATGGGAGCATGTTGCTCTGAAACCTGTATATAGCTTTCAACACTGATGGTGCCTTTGCCAGATGTGCAAGCTGTTAATTCCACAGGCACTAATAGACTCTCGTACCGTCAGAGATGCAAGCTTTTAAACTCTGATAACTGACAACAAGCTGGATAGTCCGTCCACTTTTTAGTCCTGAGAACACAGCATCCAAAAAATATTTCAAATTTTCCACTTTGCCTCGGTCCATTTTAAATGGGCTTTGGCTCAGAGAAGACGCTGGTGTTTCTGGATCATGTTCACATATGGTTTCTTCTTTGCATGAGAGAACTTTAACCTGCATTTATACATGGCACAGTGAACTCTGTTCACAGACAATAATTTCTGGAAGTGTTCCTGAGCTCATGCAGTGATTTTCATGACAGAATCATGCCCGATTTTAATGCAGTCTTGCCTGAGGGCCCAAAGTCATGGGCAAGTATTAACTTGTCCCTTGCACACAGAGATTTCTCCAGATTGTCAGAATTTTTTGATGATATTTATGTACTGTAGATGATAACATATTCACAGTCTTTGCAATTTTACTTTGAGGAACATTATTCTGAATTTGTTGCACAATTTGTAGGTGCAGTTTTTTGCAGATTGATGAACCTCTGCTCATCTTTACTCCTGAGAAAATCTGCTTCTCTAAGATGTTCTTTTAATATCTAATCACTGACCTGTTGCCAATTAACCTAATTAGTTGCAAAATATTCCTCCAGCTATTTCATTTTAGTACCATTTACTTTTCCAGCCTTTGTTGCTTCCACCCCAATTTTTCTGTGATGTGTTGCTACCATCAAATTCAAAATGAGCTAATATTTTTCATAAAATAGTAAAATGTCTCACTTTGAATATTTGATATGTTTTCTGTGTTCTATTGTGAATACAATATGGATTTATAAGATTTGCAAATCATTGCATTCTGTTTTTATTTACATTTTACAGTGTCCCAGTTTTTTTGGAAATGGGGTTATAATATATGTGGCCGCTGTGATGGAATTAACAAACCATTTGATCAAACATTAAATATTAAACAGACATTAGTAGATGTCAGAGGAATCAAATGACTCTTATCTAACGTTGATGTTGGTGAGTAGTTTTTTACTGTATCTTACATCTCATCTTCTCGATGAAAGGAGGGGATGGACAGAAAGAGGTCTGGCAAGTAGTCCAGGAATCTTTCAATGAACTCATCTGTTCTTGGGCATTTTTCTTATTCAGCTTTGAAGTTTCTTGAAGAACATTCTCATGCCTCTGCTGAAGAACAAAGTAAGTACATTATATATGACAATCAGTATTTGTGAAACCCATTCAAAAACACAACCTGCAGGTGTACATTTAAGACCACAGCTTAGTCCCAGCTCAATAAGCCAAAAAGTAACAAGCTAATTTTTCCCCCTTTGACGTTGATGATATTTCACTATACTGTATTCAAATCATAGACTGTATACAAATGATCAACGTAGCTTCCACGTCTAAAAAGAAAAGCTAGCGTCTTTCCTGATGAGTTTTTGGTCTCGATCGTTAGTTTCAAGTCTCCATGAATACAACATGATTAATTTGAAAATTACATTCTCCCTTAGAGTCAAAAATGTAAAGCAGGGTATGGTTTAGGGAAGGTCTACCTTGTGATTGACAAGTTGCTAGCCTATGAATGTGCAATGTCACAGTTTCTCAGTAAAATCCACCTCTTGCTCATGCTTGCTTATACATGTGCTGTTTAAGTTTTATGAAAATCAAACATGGTGCAAGTCTGAATTACCTATCCATAGCATGTAAATAAATAAGCTTTCAGTATCTGCAAAGATGTAAACCTGTCAGCTGAAGACAGAAGCAAAAAAAATTTTCTGTGCAGAACAGATGCCCCACCTTGAGTACTGAGGGTTTTTTAAAATCTGACTGGTTGTTGCTGTGTTTTCTCCTGTAGGTATCAGTGGATTGTTCAGAGGTGCTTTTTCCTATCTTTACCTCAGGAACCTCTGAACAGGTCTTCTCATGCTTCCCCTGCTGGCCTACAAAGTTTTTCTGTTGGAAGACAAAAGAAAAATGATGTTGCAACTGTTTCTGGCATGCAGAATAATCACTTAATCAAGATGACATTAAACACAAATGACCTTGCAAGAGGCTGGCTTCTCCAACAAAGACTCTGACACTTGCTTCATATTGTTTTTCATTTGCTGGGTGCTGTCAGTCTTTTTCTTCTTCTTTTGAGCTTCATGAACTTCCTCGGTTTTCTTTAGATGATCAGTAGATGAGTACTATTTTTAAAGGACGAAAAGATGCATATATTACTCTGCTACAACTGTGCACAATGTCAAGTTATAAATGCTTAAGATGTATTTTTAAACAATCAATATGGTTCAAGTAGTTTTTTAACACAGTGAGCTATTTATTTTGTACATGCGAGCTTAAGATTGTGTGTCTTCAGAGTGTCAAAAGGACAGGCAAAGTCTATGAAAACAAGGTGTTTTGACATTTAATACAATGTATGGGAGCAGGATGGAGCCTTTTTACACCACAGATGTGCAAAACATCTGACCGAATAAACATATGTACTCCATTTTAATGTTTACTTTAAACACAGTTACCTATAGGATTACTTTAATCAACCAAAAACCAAAATGGTAATTGTTAACTATTTTAAAAAAATGCTTAAGAAATAGAAGTCTTCTGCCTTGGCAGCAGGAAGATCCTCTGGTTCTTCTGACTGGCTGTCATCAGTATCTGGCTCTTTGTAGCTTTTGGTAGAGGTGGCTGCAGCTCTCTTGGGCCTCTTGCAAGCTGCATGTGGTCTGCTGGGTGCTGCTGCTGGCTTTACTGTCTCCTCTGGTTGACCCAGGGCCTTCTCCATATGAGTGTTTTTCTGATACAACAGTGACACACTGTGGCTAAATAAAATAGTGCAACTTGCAGCACATGATTTACAAAAAAACATTAATCATTCCTTACCTTAGTGGGTTTGTTATTATCCAATACAGCTTTTGGAAAGGGTGGGAGTAAATCTGGGGACTCAACTATAATGAAACCGAGCACAAGGGATGTATGGGATTACTGATATTTTCAAATAATTTTATTAACATTCAGTTGTGATGTGATAATTTTCAGACTAAAAGTCTGGATGTGACTTTAATGGCCTACACGAAGCGTGTTGTGGGACAGCTCTAGCCTTGATGGGCGCCTGCCTGGAGTATTTGGTAACCTTTGGCTTGGACTTCCTGGCTGACTCTCTCAGCCAGCTGACCTCTGTCATGGCATTGTCTGTGTCTGTGTCACTAAACAGATGCTTTTTTACATACTGCTTCTTCTGCAACACAGAAGATAGCAGAGGAAAAACAGACAGCTGAGAGTACACAAGCATGAAGAAAACATGTTTCCACAGACATAAAGAGAGACACAATGAAAGCCTACTTTTGCCACAGGCTGCTCTTTCTTGGTTGTACTGAGGAGTACTGAGGAGTGGATGCCACTGTCAAACAATATGGGAAGTATAAATTTGTCACAAAATATTAAGATTTAAGACTGATTTGTTGACAAATACAATTCACAGAACATTCTCAATGTGACCTACCTGCTCTGTATGGCAGACGTGTTTTTGTTCTCTTTCTAAAGTGAAATGAACAAGACTGTTAACACTATCCTGACGCTCTAAGTTCTCACGTTGATACATCTCAATATATAAACTAACATTAGCAATATTTACCCCAGTACTGAGAGGTGTATTGGTGCTGAATGCAAAAATGTCTTTTCTGTACAACAGAAAAAAAGTATTAAATGCACTGAAAGACAAACCTGTCTCCAAATATCTTTGAAATGTTTTAATTGACCTAGATTACCTCTGCCTGACAGAGTTTGTTGTGGTTTTGCTGTAGGATTTAATTAGGTTTCTGGATGTTTCTGTCTAAAAACAAATAAATAAATAAATAATCTTTATTAAAATGAGCAGGGGAAAAGTAACTGTGCTGAAAAAATTACTCAAATCAAGCCTAGACATAAATCAAATAATGGTCACTTACTTTTCCAGTTGATAACCAGCTCATATTGAATATTGGTCTGTTAAAAAAAACCCACAACAGTCAATTAATGGCATTACTGAACTAGCAATGACCCCTCTGCCCATGTTAAGTGGAAAAACTGCAGCCCTAAATGTGCATACCTGTTGACAAGAGGAGGAATCCAGTTCTGAGTAATATTTTCTGCAGTGTGTTTTTCTTTGGATTGGCCATTAACTTTATAACGGCTAGAGATGAGCTTCACCATGCTGCCTGCAACCTCTGAGTCTCTCTGAGCAGAGACAGTCCAAGGAATAAGAATGACCAAAAAATAAAAAAAAAATAAAAAACTTAAAAACTTTAACAAGAACTTTGGAATTGACACTAAGCTGCACAAACTTTACACAAGTCATACCTTTTCTCTGCTTGATGGAGCCCTCTTATTTTCATCCTCAGCTTTGGGTGGTATTTTCTCCTTCGGATTTTTGGTTGTGGTCTTGACTGATGGTTTAATTGGAACAGCACCTATCTGCAGTGACATCTGGCCCTTGCTCTTCCCTTTTGCATGGGCATTGCTCTGGGCATGTTGCACCTTGGCAGTACACAATGAGGAAACATACTGGTCTTCTGCACTTGTGTCATTGGAGTCCCTTCTGATATCAGACATTTCTGGAGCAGGTGCAGAATCTTGGTTCCTCTCGTTGAGGACTTGCTGCAGGCGCTCAGTGAGTTGGATATGCAGTTGCTTTTGGCAGACTGAGCTTGAAGCTGAAACTGACCACCTCGATGATAAGCAGCGCTCCTGAGGACCTGCCAAAGTTGAACAAGGTTCTAAAGAGAGAAGAATAACTGTATTCAAAACCATGATAAAAATTAGTGGCGTTAACTTTTAATTCGCTTGGTTTTGCATATTTTACTGGCTTTAATATACAAAGACATTATCATCATCTTAGCGATAGTGAAGATATTTGTTGTCTTCTTAGTTTACCACATCTTGGCAGAGAACTCATTTTCTGTGTTGGCATCATTAGCATTTCAGAAACTGAACATTTGTGCCAGCTAGAAGACCTGTAATGTAAACATGAACATAAATATACTGTAAATATAAATATACCCATTACATACAGATACCAATCAGAACACTGGCTATGCGGCTATACAGACTGGAGGTTCTTCATGGTACTTACATGTTTCTCTTAGTTCTGGGTTGGGTGTCAGGCACAAAATTATCCTCTGTAAGTGAAAAGATCATTATTGGGTTCAAGAGTCTGTAAACAAAGATAATGCAGCTGTATTTCTGAGTAAAACTAACATCAAAGAGAGTATAGTAATATAATACCCTGAGATTGTTCTTCTTCTTGTTTAGCTAGAACCATGTTCACAGCCTCTGTCAGTGGTATGTTCTGCAGGACAAAGACAGACAGTAAATGTAACTGTATGATAATTCATATTTAGCAGAAGACAACTTTACGCCATCTAAGCTACTTTGTGCCTCATACTACCTCCTCTGTTGCTTATCATTGCTGCACTGACAGCACTGTTAGCAGCCCAACAGCAGAGCCTGAACCTGACATACAATTTTACTTTGCTTTACTCTGACTGCATGGAAATTATGTCTCTACGTCAGAATATGAGCATGAATCAAAAAAGAAGAAACCAGTATACTGAAAGAAAGCCACCACTCTACCTAAAAAGATCCAGATTTATGAAGATTCAATGGTTAGGAGGTGACCAGAATCCTGCCAAAAATGATCATTGTCTGTGGTAATGTGATTTAGTCTAAGTAGTTAATAAATTAAATTACTAAAAAGAGTGAAAAGCAAAACCTCTGTTTACACAGCTGAATTGTAGTATGGTCTCCTGTAATTTAAAAAAAAAAAAAAGATAATGCAAAAGTAGTAATAGTAGTAAAAGAAGATCATTTACAGAGAGATTGTACCTTTTTGTGTTTGTCAGCCTTATTCTTGATGGCCTGTTTAGAGGCTATGCTCTGTAAAGATGCATCACACTGTTAGTATCACAGTTTGCATATTCAGTAATAACAGAATTTTTTGGTCTTGCTGTAGAACTATTCCAAACTTGGCTAAACAGTGTACATTACAACAATATGAGCATTTACTTTACACCATGTGTGTAGTATGTTAAGACTTACAGTATAAGAAAATGTATTCAGTACTTTATTATAACTACTCTTTAATGCTGAATGCATTTGTGCTGCTTTGACTGCAGTTGTGTTATGTGAACTGACCACTTCAAGAGGTGGCTTTTCTGCCCCAATGCCATTGGCTGGAGTGTCTAAATTGGAGGGAAAAAATGTTATAAATGACAGTCTTGTACATGCATTGCTTTAATTTATCTTCATGGATAATAAATAAAAATGGGAAAAATACAGAGACTTCTCATCAGGCAGGACTGATGATTCGCAGAAGCAGCTGGAGCTATATGTAACTCACATACTATCTAAACTAACCATAAAGGACAGGAAGAGCTGGTGATTCAGCTCTAGTATCTTTATATGCTTTCCCAACTCTACATTCATGTTGAGATTTTCAATACTATCTATAAGAAAAGCAAAAATTAATAACTTGTGTTTTTTGTCTTCTTTTAACCTCTCAACTTGCACATTTTGTTGTCCTTCTGATTATTGTATTTATTCTTGTGATATAACCTGTTTATTTCTCTCACCTATTAAAATAAAGTCAATTTCCTGGAAGTTCATACAATTACTGGAATTGGTGTGCCTGCAATTCTTCACACTTTCTACTGTCACCTACTTGATGCAAGAGAGAAGGAACAATGCACACTTCCACCTCCGCTGCTGCTGCTAATGAAGGTGGTGGACTCAGAAATCTTCGTCTTGGCTGGGGTCACCATCTGGATAGAAAATCAGAATGTCTGTGAATCTTTTGGATGGTCTATGTAAAAATGTTTTTTTTTGTTTTTTTTTCATAGATTTGTATTTATTCCACAACAATAACAACAGACCTGTCTACAGAATAAAAACACAAAAGTTATGCAGTCAAGAGGGATTCAGTGTCTGAAGTGTCAATTAATCTATTGTGGGGAAATTACTGACTGCTAGCAAGCAAGTACTAATTTCAGGTGTGCATTTCTATTGAAAGAATCCTAACCAAGAGTTGCCCTTCACCTGCATTATGTAACTGATGCCAGCCTTACAGAGGATGTTACAGTGTAGTTGTTAAAATTTATGTTATTAAATTGATAAATATTGATAATACTGAATATTGATCTCAACTGACATCATCTAGACTAACAAATATCGACTTCAGCTGAGATATTTGTTTTATCAGTCTTAGTTAACTTCTAGCACATTGATTTTCTCTGTTCTTCTTCTGATTTCCTTCAAACATTTACCTGTCGAGTCATATTTTGCAGATAGTGTTGTGCACTGTATTTCTACATTCAATAATCTTATACACATTACAGGGTTTTTCCTGCATATAAAAAAAAAAAAAAAATCTGACTTTCCACCAGACAAAAATCACCAGAACCAGTATTGTAACTATTATTTTCACTGGGGTTTCATTTATGAAAAACTAAAACACATTTTTTCTTTAAAATGCCCAGAAATAACAGGAAAATGTGTACACTTATGTAAAGTAAGCTAAAACACTGCCTTAACTTTACATGGACCAATCGTGGTTCATTCCCCAAAGGTCAACTTTATGGCACCACTATAGCTCATATGGCTAAGTAGGCAACCCACATACCAAAGGCTAGAGTTTTTACTGCAGCGTCCTGGGTTTGATTACATCTCGAACTGTTTTCTGCATGTCATTTCCTCCTCACTCTTTCCCACCTACATCCTGTCTAATCAACATTGTCTTATCCAAAAAAATAAAGTTATAAAAAGGCCAATTAGTGTAACACTAATGCATTATATCATGCATAATACCACTATACATGTGATATTTTGACATTAAAGTTCTAGTCTAAACATAATTCAGTCTTCGTAGGTTTATAAGCTGACTGAAATATGACAGACTCCTTTATTCACTCAAAAATATTTTTTAATTTTCTAAATCTCTACCTGTGCTGGTGCAGCTGGGGCAGGTAAAGCGTAGGGGGCAGTATTTTTTTCACTTTCACCAAGAGACACCTGACTCTCTGGAACAACCTGAATGAAGATTAGCATGCAGTGTGAAAAATCATTCTCATACAGTAAGATCACATGAATGAAAAACATACAAAGGCTCACACTCTCTAGAATTTCCATCTAAGCCCAACTCCAACTCAAATATTGACAGTTTAATAATACACACTGGCATCTGATTTGAGCACACTGATCATCACAGCAGTATAATGACAGCATTATGTTGACAAACCAATGTTTACCTGGGTGCTGTTCTCCTCCATTAAAGTTTTAACTGTAGCTTTCACTACAGATGAGCCCTGACAGAAAGAGAAAGTCTTAATCCAAATATTTAAATTCATCATGACCACAGTTTAGACTCTGGAGCCCCACCATGTGAATGCTGTCATTTCAAAATATAGATGTTTTTTCCACTTGGTGTGAAGTTCTTTTCAATGTCTTTAATCTATTGCTTGGTATTTACTTATCGCATATCTATAAAAAAATCTAAAAGAAATTCAGTAAAGACAGAGTGAATAGCCTATAGCCTCTCTACTTCATTTTTGCTGTGTCCATAGACGTTTCGAGCAGCCTGCAGGATGTCGAGGGAGGAGCTGAAATGGATGGTAAGAATGGATCCTTCAGCTGCACCAACAATCACCATCTCTGACAGCTTGATCTGCAAGACCTGCCTCTTGCCCTCCTCTGGACATTAAGAACATTTTCTATTAGAGCAAATACTTAAAGGACATGGCAAGTCACATTCAAAACAAATGACAATGAAGGCGAGCAGGCACAACTGCACTGGTATTTGTGTTTTCATTACCCTTTACAGTGTAGCTCTGGACTTCGTGCTGATTGATACATATAGTTTCCCAGTGGCTATCCTACATGAAGGAGAAACCACATTTTGTTAAGCAGATGTTGACTGCTGAGCTTACACAAGAATTTGCTGGTATCTGCACTAAGCAAAAGTTGAGGTTTTTTTTGATGGGCACATTACTGATTTGAGGTACCCATACCTCTTCATCAGCCAAGGAGAAGTAAAAAGAGATGCTGTGGCTGCCGAGGTTGAAGTCAATCCAGAATTCCTCAAGCTTCTCATCTGAGGGCATCAGCAGCTGACAACATATTCACAACCTTTTTAGCACACCACTAATAGTCTTAACAATACTGTATGGATTTGGACACTTCACCTTATATGCAAACTTGCTCAAAAAAGTTACTAAACAGGCAAGGGCTATTTGGTAAGAGATATCCTATGTATGTTTATACATTTAATAACAGAGTTGTTTCAAATACAGTGGTGTTTTTCACATTTTAGAACCACAGAAATCCTGTTGATACTGACCTCATGGTTGTCCAGATAAGCTTCCAAACAAGGGTAAGAATACACTCTACAGTACACAAAGAATACCTTCATCAGCACTGCATGTGTTTACTAAATTTTTCCAATCAAGAACGCCCAAATACAGAGTGCATTTAGAGAACTTCATTAAAAGACATTAATTGGCCAAGAATTTGTAAAATATTTATTCTGTGAGTGCACAACACTGCTAGAGAAAAAGACCAACATATAAAAAGTTCATATTAACTCTCTGAGTCAAGGGTTTGAAATGATGGTTACTACTGACACCCCATGTGTTGTATAGCACTGAGTTCTGTTATGTGTGTACCTTCTCTTGTCTCCCTGCATACCATTCACCATATTTAGAAACTTGCGACAAGCCTGAAATCACACAGACTTACATTCAATTTTATGTAGTCAGTCAGCATAAACAGCATTACTCACTCGACAGTAGGAATGTGCGTGACTAGTCGACTAATCGTCGCTATTGTCACTAGTCGGTATCAGACGTACTAGTCATTTAATCTAATTGTTAACATTTTAATTGATGCCCAATGCCAGTAAATTGTTATGTCCTAAATGTCATCTAGCTGCAGCCACGACATCTTTTAGAAAAATGCCATGATTCTGTGGGTTCTCCCTTAGCGATAGGGTGAGAAGTTCAGTCATTCGGGAGGGACTCAGAGTAGCGCCACTACTATTCCACATCAGAAGGAGTCAGTTGAGGCGGTCGCCTCCTGGGTGAGGTGTTCCGGGCGTGTCCTACCGGGAGGAAGCCCCGGGGTAGACCCACAACACGCTGGAGAGATTACCCGAGAGATGTAATCTCTCGGTCGGCCGAGAACGCCACCTCATTGTTCCCCCAGATAAGCTGGAGGAGGTCACTGGGGAGAGGCAGGTCTGGTCTTCTCTGCTAAGGCTGCTGCCCCGTGACCCGGCAGAAGAAATGGATGGATGATTTATTGTTTTGTTATCATTTTAGATTTTAACTTTTATTGAGAAAGTTGTTATGAATTGTAGAGCAATGTGTATCATTCATAATGCACGGCACAATGCGCCACACTTTTCAATCACAATTTATTCGTTTTTTGGATGTTAATTTGTCATATTTTAGTAATACGTGAACATCTTTTGTAGTAACGTGTTTTCATATCATATTTAACATCAGTTTAAGTGGTTTTTTTCCCTTCTTCTTTGTTGCCTGTTTGGAGTATAACGCGCAACGTTCATAATGCACAATGTGAGGTGCCACACAGTTAATCAGCATGTAAAGTATGTTTCATTATTGAAGGATGTGATTAATGGTTTCAAATGCCTTTTATTTAGGCAGTTTTTGATATTGTTCATTAAACAGTGCTCAAATTTAACTTGATATCTGAGTGTTCTTAATTTTAGACTGGTCTGTAAGTCTAATTATTTTTTTAGTCGACTAAGAAATTAGTCGGGAAATTAGCCAGGAACATCGCTACTCAACAGTATATCAATAATAAAATGAACAAAAACGGCATAATTTTACCGTCTCAAACTCAGAATCCCGAATTTTGGCAAATGCACTGGCCACATGGCCCATGCTGAACCATTTATCGGCAAGTGCCTTCCTCTGGTCAGGTGTGGCCATTCTGCACAATGCCTCCATCAAAGATGACTGAAAGTCATAATCTGAGGGATTAATAGAAACAGTGTTTTACATATTTTGTATCCAATAGTGATTCTGGATAAAGAGAGGCTGTACAAAGAAATCTTACCACCAACTTCCAATATTTGACCAGCCAGTTTGATCCTGTAACAAAATGAGCAATCCATTTTTTAATATTAAGAAAATATGATAATTAATTTCTAATCATTCAGGTCAGCGATAATAATGTATTTAATTATATTTAATTTAATTATAATGTAAGAAAACTACAGTGACATACATGATATCTGAGGCCTCCTTTGAAGTTAAGATTTTCGTGTCTTTCTTAAGTTCCACTGGGGTTTTGTCCAGAATTAAGTTGAATTTTCGAATTGCCTGTTAGAACATTATTAGGGAGTTAATTTTGAACAAAACTCAACAGTCTCCCAGGCTCAGTTTGACTCTAAAAAAACATGGAAACCTCTTTTTTGATCAGGATGTAGATTCTCAGGTCTACAGCCAACTGGCCAACAGGATGCAGAAAAGACTCAGTGATTTTGTTTGTTCCTGCAAAAATAAAATAAATTATGGTATAGCAGATAAAAAGTCAATACCTTTTTCTTGTATAGAGTCAACATTATTAACATAATTGTTAGGAGTCTATTGGAAGCCTATTTTATGTTACACACTCTTAATTATCTTACACTTAAATATGTCAATATTTACTTTTTTTTTCTTTTACAGTAGTATGAAAAAATTTAATTTTCTACAGTACACAGAGACATGTACAGCCATACCCTCTTTGCATGCCTCATGAACTACCTTTAAGATGAAGAAAACAAAAGGAAAACACATTAAGGACACTGAAATGTTTTATTTTACAAAGTCTGTTTCTTATTAGAAATTAGCTCACCATTAAGACATTTAAGAAGTCTTCAGAGAGGTTGATCAAATTCTCATCCCACTGCGGGCCACACTGGATCCACAATTGCCTGCATTTTCCAAACCACTCCACCATGTGCACAAAAAAGGTTCAATCAAAAATTAAGTATGTTTATAGTACCCACATACTATGTACCTTGATGTATTCGGTGTATACTCATCTTTTTGATCAGGCCCTGTGCTATTAACCCTGAAAGTCCTTGGCCACCACCAGGAGGTATTAGGTTTTTTCCACACTTGTAGAGGCTGGCAAGACCCAGACTGGCCAATTTGGGGTCTTTTTGAACCAAACCCTAAGCAATAATAAGACAGCCTAATTAATTCCACTGATAACGGAGGATCATCGTGTGTTACTGGGTGTTCTGGACTTTATTTTACCCTGCAGATAAGTTTATCCAGTTTGCTGAGAAACTGTTGAGAATATTTAATAGGAGTCTCTTCATAAATCTCCCTCTGCAAGAACACATCCAGTGCTTGGACATCTCCAGTCTTTAACACCTCACTGATGACACGCTCCAACTAAAAGGTTTAAGCATACAATTTACTTTTCACTATTAGTCTCGGATACTGACTTGTCAAGTGACAGTAATGTTTGCACAGTGAGTTGGTAAAGGTATGCATTCCCACCTGTGTGTTCTGAGCCGGTGCCATTCTTGTGAGGAAAGGTTTTACTGCCACTCAGCCTATGCAGTCTTCAAAATGACTGTAAACAAAAACTGCAGACATAAACCTACCAATCTTTGGGACATCTGAAAAGCCCTCACTTTGTGTACATTATCTGCCATCATAATTAGGCGGGTATGGACGTGATTTTCTAAAGGTTAATTCATTTGCTGTCAAAAAGCTAAACATTAAAAGTTATGTGTTATCTGTAAAATTACCCTACTTAAGATGCTTTATATAAAATCTATTGTGGTACATAAAGTCTGAGCTGAGTCATGAACTATGTAGCTAACCTGTTCGACGTCATCGGGGTTTAGTCAAGTTAGCTAGCTTAACTTTAATGCTAACGGAAGCTAACGCTACCACCTAACGAACACTAATTTCAGACCATAACCATCAGCGGGCCGGGATAACTACACTCGTGAAGGAGATTGTGTCGGAGTGTGTTGTTTATATGGCTCTACTTACTGTGTTCCCAAAATTGGCACAAAAACAGGACATGACAGGCTGCTTATTATTTGGACAGTTTTTAGTTGGTCCGCTGCAAAACCCGCCAAGTCTTTGCATTCATCGCGCACGCGCGGGGGGGGGGGGGGGGGTTTTAAAACCACG
>VUQS01027979.1:16279-29539 GCA_015108495.1 Heterochromis multidens | reverse complement strand
GGTTATAAGTCCAGCCTGTCTCCCCTCTGTTGCTCATTACTGTTCCGAAGTCTGTAAAAAAAAAAAAAAATCCTTTATACAGGCTCTGGACTTCACTGTTGTATAGTGGGAGGAAAGTGGAGCCGAATCTTTTATACAGCCATTGTTCTGTTCTTCAGCAGCTCTTACAGTTGGTCCAGTAACTAGAATACAGTCAATGAGTTGGTAAAGGAATGATTTGCCATAGATCTGCTGATCCACCAGGGACCAGAGAAACATGTTTATAATATTTTCTGTGTTTTATGGTATAGCAATATTTAATGATAAAATGAAATTAAATACATTTACATAAGTACCATACTTAAGTACAAACTGGAAGTATTTGTACTTTCGGTTTTTTTTGTTTTTATTTTACATTTTTTAAACTTCCTATTCTACTACACTTGTCTGACAGCTTTAATTACCAGTCACTTTTCAGATTCATACCTTTCTGTCCAGTGAAAACCACATATGCCCCAATGTGAGTGATTTTTAACTTGATATTTTCCTGATAAACTGAAAGATGAAATTTCCATTTACAGACTGAGAAAATTCTCCTACTTCTTAAGATACACTATATGGACAAAAGCACCAGGCCACATTAGACCTACAGAAGCTGCTTGGCCATGGAAACCTAAGCCATGAAGCTCCCAGTGCACAATTTTTGAGCTGATGTTAATGCCAGTGGAGGTTTGGAGCTCTGCAGTTAGTGAGTCAGCAGAGCATTGGCAAGTTTTAGGCACCGTGTGCCTCAGCATTCGGCAACCCCGCTGTGTAACTTTACATGGTCTGCCACTTCGTGGCTGGGTTGCTGTAGTTCCTAAATGCTTCCACTTTGCAAAAAAACATCTTACAGTTGATCGTGGAATATCTAGGTGGGAAAACATTTCAGGAACTGACTCGTTGCAAAGGTGACATCCTATTACACTCAAATTCAGTGAGCTCTTCAGAACGACCCATTCTTTTACAAACATTTGCAAAGGAAGACTGCATGGTTAGATACTTGATTATGTACACCTGAATTCAAAGAGTAAGAGGTGTGGCCAGATGCTTTTGTCCATATAGTGTATTTAAACAGCTTAAAAAAAAAAAAAAAACTTGGATTAGCTGGAAAATGTCATAAAGCTAAAGACAGGGTTGCTTTTCTGAGCTCATGAAACTATGAGCTCAGAAACTACAAACATGATCTTATATAATCTGATCCATTGTTGTATATTTAACTACCCAGCAGCAGTTAAAATTGGCTCAACCTTGAACATTATAGCAGTGAAATCCAATACATACATTTATGGCAACAGCAATTCAAAAACAACATATATAATAGTAAAACATGATCAGGGAGCATGTTTCTGCTGCATAAGTACTTCCGATACATTAAGTACATCTTGCTGATAATACTTGCATATTCACACCTAAGTAAGGTTTTGAATACAGGACTTTAGCTTGTAGTGGATATTTTCACAGTGTGGTAGGCTTACCTCTACTTAGGATCTGCCACTTTCACAAAGATAAAAAAAAATTACATTTCCCCCCCGAGTGTGAAGTCATTTATTCCAATGTGGCTGAAACATTGACAAAAAGTGTTTGTCAGAGTATTTTGTCATTAAGAAAGTGTACTGAACAGCTTCTTCAGAAAGGCTGACAAAAGAAAGATAGGAGAAACCCCATTTAAGATGTGGGGCTCCAGCTTTTCATAAGAATATTACAGCAGAATTTTGTTAGCTAAATATTGCTTAACACATAAGAAACATTTAGATTGTATCTATGGCATATTTTTGACATTTGTTTTAACAACATTTGACTTGCAAATACAGATCCTGAATACTCCGCAAACTGGTCCAAAAAGACCAACATCGAGCTGGAAGAAAACATGGACTGTGAAGTCCATTAATTTCAGTGTCACAAAACAAGTACGCATGGGATGCTCCCAGACTGAAGTGCAATTTTTAGTAGGAAAATATAATAATAATTCAGTGCAATTTTTACAAACAAAAATACAGGTGTAAAACAGTGGCAGTAAAGCTGGAACCAGGTGTAAGTGCACTTGTGTGTTTGTTTTTTTGCCAGTGTAAACTTAATATTCTAACTTGATTCAAACAACTACTATGTCAGCACTAATAAGAGGATGAACAGTTTATGTGGTTATGTCTCCATCAATGCATTTGTTTATCTCTTTGCCAGTAAGATTACAGTAAAACTACCAAAAATAGCCAAATCCCAAAAGATTTCATGGAAAGGTGTAAAAAGAACTTAATTTTTATGCAGTTTCTTTAAAATAGCAAAAAATTACCCCAAATAGCCTTGGCAAATGATGTGTTCACTGAGTGCCCTCTTGTTTTTATAGGTATCACTGCATGTAGTCATTAAGTGCTCTAGACAAAATTCTTCTCCCTTTAGTGTGCATCCTAAGTGAAGTGCACCATGCTATCCTCACATTCTCTGGGCACAGAAAGCTTGTAGTTTTGGCAAATTAACTTATAATTCTTTCCATCATTGTTGTCCCAGTACTCAGCTCCACAGACTCTGTACTGAATGGCAAACTCTAACACTGCTTCTGGTTGCAGGAATGGAGGGACAGGGAGATGAAAACGAAATGTATCACAGCTGATTGGGCCCGTTCCTCCTTCCCAGTTCTTAGTGATGTCAGACACCCAAGAAGCCTTAGCTTCTGCACAGCTCTTCCACCCTGTAAATGAATAACGAGCCGTCACATCTTTCTCAAAGTCCAAATTGAGGACTTGGGTGATTCCGATGACCCCCAGTTCAAAACACAGGACTCTCTCAAGACACACTTTCTGCTCATGAAGACGATGCAGGAATCCTGGATGGTCTCCAGGTTGCTGGGCAAATGCTGGCTTCAGGTATGGCAAAGAAATCTCCATATGCCTTCCATCTGCCATCTCTGCACTCATCAACAATCTAAAGGTAACATGATGTGGCACAAATGGATCCTCTCCTGATTTAAAAATCTTGACGTCTTCCAGGTCCAGTCCCAAAGAGTCAACAAACCGTACGCCAACATTTCTGTACTGCTTCTTATTTTTTGTGGCAGAAGGCAATGAGTGTGAGCGCTGACGGATGATGGGTTTAGGCGCGGGTTCACAGGAGAGACTGCAGTGAAACTGTTCTTTTGGCAAAGAAACTCTGGGGCTTGGAGGGCGGATTGGAACTGGCTTCTTCTGTGCATTAGGTTTGTCGGCTCTGAGCATTTCAGTCAGGTTGATAGTAACACAGGACCTTGAGACACTGCTGTAGCTGGACATCCTCTGTTCAGATTTTGTTGGAGGAATCCTCTCAAGTCCAATAAACCACCCTTTATCCATGCCTGGTGAGAACAGGGGTTCAGTTAACCTGTAAAGTTGTGAAGCATTTAGTTAGTTGCAAATTTTAATCAAATTAAAAGCCTAATGACCCAGCTGCAACATTAGTTTACTCGTTTTACCAAAAAAATTAAAAATGCAATAAGCTGTGTAGCAACTTTGACCAGAGCAATTTTGCACTCGTAGCTACATTTGAACAGCAAAAAGTGGGCGTGTACTCGGGGAGTACGTGCCTGCATGCATGCAGTCTATTTCTGCATGTCTGAACGATTGCAGTATTGCTAAAATTGCTTTTAACATCACTCAGTAAAATCAGACGCTGACATCACCTCACCAAATAAAGATATGAAGCGTCAGTCACGTCTAAGCTGTAGGACGCAGCCTAATCTCGATCTTCCATTTATAGTAGTATTTATTAGAGCTGCGTGTTTCCTTGCACCGCGCAGTGTCCGCTATTGGTTGCAACCATGTAACCTGATTTGTAACTGCTAGCCACCTTCATTGCTCTCCAACATCCCATACATGTCTTCGGTGTGAAGTCTATACAGATCAGCTGACATGCCTGCAGTTAACAGGAAACTACACACGGACCAGACTGACGTCGCATGGGTGATTGAGTACTTCAAATGAAGCAGTTGCAAGTTCACCCTTTTTAACTCCTTTCATCGGACATGGTCCTCATCGGTTCTCATTTTGTGCTCTCCATTTCTTTATCAGTAGCGAGCAGACTGTGGAGAAAGGGCTTCCGCAAACGGTTTAAAATACAACCAGTACGCTTTCACTGCAAGTCCCATGATGCACCACTGACGCTCACTTCGACACAAACGGCGAGCCAGTCAGCAGCAGGTAAACAAACCTATCTGACTGGGACGGCGAGCCAAACAAAGCGTTTGTACCGTGTGACTGTCTTGCATTTGTAATGGCGACGAGGATGACAGTCGGGAAAGAGATGCGCCAGCTGTCAGCAGCTGATTAATATAACAGCTGATCTGCAATCAAAAAGCGGGGCGATTCGACGAGAAGCAGGAGGACGCGTTTTAACCAGCAGAGGAGAGACTGACATCTGCGCATGATGCACTGCAGCATTTTTGAGAAAATGGGTGTTTTTAGCCTCATTATCAGACTGGAGTATGTGATCCGGGATGTCGGTTGGGTTCTTTAGCTACCGTATGATTTAACTCTGCGTTGGACTCGAAGCAACATCCCCCTGTGGTGCAACATGGGGCCCATCATGCAGGAACGCACCGCATCCACGACACTGAAACGCGTCGTTTCCAAAGAGAAGATTCGGGTAAAAAATACTGAAAATAGCGGGACAGTAACCAGGTAGGCCTCATTTACGATGATGCGTATTGCACATTTTTAATGTCTCTTTTTGGCGCAGACATGAAGGCAAGCTTAACAAACCCATATTGTGTTTTTACAGTTCAAAGAAAGGTAACAAGACGAAGAAATCTGTGGGCCAAATGAAAAATGGCCTTCCAGGACCAGGTCAGGATAAGGACATAGTGACAACAGTGCATAGGGTACGTGAATGATGTCCTGATAAATTAAAGGGATGTCATTTTGTTTTATTTCAACATTATTATTATTTGACAGGAAGATAGTGTTGCTTCATGAGTTCTTGCCTGTGTACATAAGGCAGAAGTAATCAAACAATTAAGAAAGATTGTTTTACAGGGTTCACAATCAAAAGTTACCAGAGTGAAGTCTTGCACTACACGCAATACAAGCAAAGTATCCAGGTAAGAGTGGAGTTGGGGGTTTGTATGCTTCGTGATTGCTTTGTAAATCCCTAAATCCCGAACAGCTTTTCCTCATCTGTCTCTTTACAGCCCTGAAGAAGAAGGGGATTTGAGACCTCAGCTCCGCAAGCAATCATATGCACACAGGAAGGAGGAAAAACGAGAAAATCAACGCATATCCCAATGCAGCAGCGAGCTCCAGCAAAATCGTGGGGGGATGGGGAAAAATCGGCGAGCCCTCTCCCTGCCTCTGTCCCCGATATCAGGAGTACGGCAGGTGCCGGTTCACCCCCTGACGCACTCCCCGGCTCCCACTCCCGAGGCACTCCAGCAGCACTACAACCACAAGGATGATGACACTGACAGTGCCAGTGATCTGTCAGACTCTGAGAGGCTTCCAGTTCTGCCCTCCCCATGCACTCCCTGCACCCCTCCCCATCTCAACCTCCGGGCAGAGATCATCAACACTAGCGACTTTCCCCCAGACTTTCCTGGACCCCACGGGGCAGTGGGTGATGAAGATGAGAATGAGAAACCCAGCTACAGTTACCCAGACTTTCTTCCTCCTCCCTTTAACAGTTGGAGTCTGAGACAGCTGGCAGTGTTTCTGCATACAGAGGGTCGTGGTGCCCCCCGGCCCAAGCCAGTAGGGCCCTTAGAGAAGTACCTGGAGAGGCTCCTCCAGCTAGAGTGGCTCCAGATCCAAACAGTGCAAGCAGAGAGCAGCCGTCCGCCTGGGAGCCGTCCAAGGCCACAGGGCTTCTCCTCTGCCACTACTGCTCATCAGCCTAGGCCTCACACAGCTCCACCATCCCGACTCAACTCCCCAAAAGGGCTGCGACACAGCCAGCGAGCCTTCCCATTTGCACCTGTCAACAACCCCCCATCACCTGCCTCAACCCAGCACCAGCTCTCCCGCTTTCTAGTGTGTCCTCACTGTCACATTCGCTACCCATTGTGTAATGGAAGCTGCTCTGCTTATGCCTACCAGCGCCACTCACGACTCAGCCCGCTGCTTGAGCGCAGAGCCCGACCTGGCGCGCCGACAAAAAGGAGCAGCAGTGAGACCCGAGCCACCTCTACAGAAGGTAGGAGCCCAGCAGGGCAAGGTGGAAGTGGGGGAGGGGCTCACACCCCAGTTAGCCCCTCAGCTGGAAAGAGTCATCACAGGCACATGCAGGCTGCAGGCAATGCCCGTAAGCTACCCCAGGAATCTGGCACTAACCCAAACAGCAGAGGCCAGGCGAGGAAAAGCCGTGTCAGAGCTAACTCTGAGACAGATGTCAAAAAGGAGCCTGGTGGCATTAAAGCAACTGGTGCAGAGAAACGTGCTTTTGCTCCAAGTAAGAAAGAGACCATCATATCCAAGAAAGAGGAGAAGGACTGGCAGAAGACAGAGGTAGTAGGTCAAGCCTCTAAAACTGCCATGAAAAGAGCTGCTAAAGACCTCTCTTCTCTTCCCAAAGCCCCGCTTAGTAGTAAGCAGTGCGGCAAAACAAAAAATGTGCACTTTGTTGCAAAGTAACCCCTGTAGACCAGCAATATAGTGCTTTCCTTAGAGGTTACTTGGTACAGGAGCTTGAACCTATGCTTGCTTTCTGTGTAAACTGTGTAATACTAACATGTTCTAACTGTTGTACAGCTAAATCAGTCAGTGGTGTACAGCCTTTAAAGGTCAAAACCATCAGCAATTGTGCAGCTAGAATACAGAAAAAACGGCAAGGAATAACTTGACATTTAAATAGAGCAGAACTATATATGCTGCATTTAATTCAAAATGTACAGTTATAGTTATAATGCTCACTATGAACCTAAACACTGCTATTATTCAAAAAGTAAAGCTTTTATGTAAAAATAAAACTATTGCACTGCACAGTCATTGCTCAGTAATCCTTTAATGTTAAAATAAGCATTTACTGTGCCGCTGGCCAGTTTTCAGCAGAACTAATTCATAGTGAAGGTAAACAGGTCATTATGTTTCAGCCATCAAATACGACCATAGCTGTTACTAGTGCAATTTTTGATGTCGGAATGTATTTGTTTTCAATGTTTTTATTTTTCTCAATGTTGCTTTTTATTGTTCCTTTGGTGCCTCCATTTTTTAAAGACACATTTTAAGTTAAAGCAACTTTAGGTGAAAAGAAGGAGGCACAGTAAGTGGTGGGGTACTGCAGTTATGTGGTTTGTTTCAGATATATTTGTGCTATGGTTTTACATTTTTGGTTACAAGGGCTTTTCATGTTTGAACAGCTTGAATTGTAGTCTATGATAATATACTGTATTTTGCATAGAGCTGAGCTCTTTCTATCATTGAAGACGGTGTAATGTTTGCTACGAATGTAAATGCATATTTTTCCAAATTTTATATATCATAGTTATATTTATCAGAAGTGCTGTGGTTGACTTGTACTTAGTTTTTTTTTGGTTTTTTTTTATCATCGTCATTGCTGTTTACACTGTCACGCACAAAAAGAAAAACGCAAAGCAAAATAATTGAATGTAACTTTGTCATTCCCAGGATTCAATGGAAGTTCAGAGGATCATAGCTATTAGGCTGTAATGTTCTACATATCACCTCCATATTCCACTGCATACTTGACATCTGTAGGACACTGTGTTTACATGAGTGTTTTATCTATTTCTTGTGATTATTATGTGCACTTGATTCATGAGAACACTACACCAATGTAAATGTGCTATGTATTCTGACTGCACCTCTTTACTTAAGTATCTATGTAAACTATCAAAGCCATAGATAAGGGGCCTGGAGTGGCAATGTTGTTCTAAGTGTGTACATTACATTGACATGCACGCAGAAAGATTGTGGTATGTACAGTATTTTCTCAATGTTGAATGCAAGTATTTGTAAGGCATAGAAATAAATGTTTTGCACACAAGCGGCACTGGTATGTTGGTCATTCTTTTTAGCGCCTAAAGAAATTATACCTGATTCACAACTGTTTTTGTTGTTGACATTGTGCATGCAAATATGCAAACACACTGCCTTTCAGACACAGTGATTACTGCATTAATAAGCAAAACTACTAGTGTATTCCTTTTTGAATGTAATGTAGGGTTATAACATGGTTTGTAGTAGATTGTAAACATCAGATCTGCACAGATAACTGTGTATAAAGTATTTGAGATCTTTTTCTTGTTGTCAGCTATTTGTGTTCCCCCTATCCTGACTGCTCGACAGACACCTGCATGCCACCCTGATGATTGGATCTTTTAACACTAAGTACTGGAGTAGCAGCATTGAAAATCTCAATGTGATTATGCCTTCCTTTGGCATGGAAACGGTTTTAGAAGCTGGCGAAGCTGTTTCTCTCTGTCATTCACACACCCTGCAACAAAGAACAGGTCCTTTAAAATGGGAACTACTGTTGCCTCAAAAGAAAGAAAAAAAAATCAGGAGCAGCACATTTAGGCTACCTAGGTGTGTGTTGGCAGTGAAACCTGAGCTGCCAAACGTTTGTAGGCTGGCATCCTCTCTATAGACAGGACCATCATTCCACATGAGATCGTAGCCACCCACTCTTTTCTCCTTCCCAGTGAGCCTAAGGAGAAAACAGTCTATTAGAAAGCAGTATGGAAAAAATGAAACTGAAGTAGGATGTTTAACGTCGCTAAGCTTTTCAAAAATGCTTCTTTACACCCACATTCTTAACTTTCAAATATGCAATAACCCAGGCTCAGACCATATAACTTGCAAGTTTACTGTGTCTGTAATGACTGCAGGGACAGGAAGCCCTCAAACTCTGTTCCCTAATGACAAAAAGGAAAACATATGAAAGAGGTCTTTACCTTCCCTCCATATCAACAACATTCAAAGTGTCTTCCAGCAGTCTGCACTTCATCTCGTAATCCTCCTGACAGCTGGGCGTGTGTGATGGAGAGGCATTCACCTCAATTAACCACCTGTAAAGAGATGAAGGGTGATTACATTTAGCAAACATTTACTTTTGAGCCACTGTTGGCCAGTCCACAGGTACAGCAGACAGTTCATTAAGGATGGTTAGTATTTGCAATGGACAGAGGTGCTTTAATTAATTTGTGTGCTGCTATTTAGTACAGCACAGTGCTCAGCTTATCAGATATGCTGTGCACTTTTTTTGTGGTTATTCATCCATTTCTGGAACCTGACACTAGCAATTGTACCTCTTCTTAGGTATTTATTTCAGTTTTATTTTCTAAATATGTAATGAAAGTTATCTCAGGCCACTGAGAGAAACCCAGCAATTCTTAAGCAAGAGCATGCATGCTTTAGTATGTTTAGAAATAAATGTAAATACAATGGTGCACTGTGTTGGTATGTATTCACAGACTTACGGTTTGAGGTTCTGATCCAGTAGTATGTCATAACCGTAGAGCTCAAAGCAGTGTTTGTCATTAATAATGACCTTTTGCACACTCTGCAGACTGCGGACAAAGATGTTGTCCATCTCTTTAAATAGGGTTTCTACCATCTCTCTACCGTGTTTTGCAGTCAAGTATCTTCGAAGCTGTTGCATCTGCCACTTACATCCCTATTTATCGTTGGATGAAACAATGCAGCAATAAAGAGATAAGAGCTGGTTAAAACAGAGATCTTTTAGGATATGAGCATAAAGATTTTTTAAAGTTCCTGAATTACACACCTTCTCATGATCGTAGTCAGGTGCTGTTTTTTGAACAGAGACATTGGTGAGATGCATATCTGAAAATAGTTGCTAAGGAGAAAACTTTAATGATGTGATTCTGCATGGGGGGTGGATGAAAGCAACAAAATTAGGAAGCAACAGGCTCAGAAATTTGGTAAAACCCAGCTATTTCAAAATTGACTTTACATGACTATTTCATTAGACAAAGGCTAAATTTAATAAATGAATTAACTGTGCTATAAATCCAGAGCTGAACACATACTAGTAAACGTATCAACATTCAAATTAATGCTAAATGAAATCCACGATACCAGAAAAAGGGATACACTTGTCATCAATACTGCTGAGGGAAAAGCGGGTGCCTGAGAAGCGGGCAAAGCCGTCTCGATACAGCCAGGCTTTCAAGGGTACATACTGAAATACAAACAGACTGATTTTAACATGGAGCAGCATTTACATTTTGTATAAAACATTGTAAGCTACAGGGATCAGTACATACTGATGTGACCAGCACATAGACTCTCAGGTCAAATTTCCTGCCTGTAGGGAAAAAAAGCATAAAAAGTAATGAAGTAAAGATATGAGCCTCTGTTTTCTCACTGACTCCACTTAACATTGTTAAATGAAGGATTGTATTCTTTGTTAAATTAAACTGTTAAAAAATTGTATTAAAATGTATTTTTTTAGCAATATTACCATTGATTAAATAAGGGTTCTCTATATAGCGTTGTGCCACATAGCTTTTCACTTGAGCTCCATCCTTCTGTTCCTCTGAGCGGGAACCATCCTGTATGAGTATTATCAATCAGACTCTCCAAATGTCTGCTTTTAGCAATTTAACTTACAACCAGTTCCTTGATTTACTTCACCTTCTTCCATTCTGTAATGTCTTTCAGTTTCCTGAACAGAAAAATGCCTTTGCCTTGAGATTTTCCAACCTAAACAAACACAAGAGATATTTTCATGACATCAGAGCAACATGGTTATAACTTATTTTTACTTTCTGGGGGTCATCAAAAGATCTTTTGTATTGCACTGGGTTACATCTGTATTTTTATTTTTTTTTATCTAACCGGCTTCATGATCCACGTGTTGCCAGGGCTTCGATTGAATTCCTCTACAAAGAGGTGATACTCGCTAGGCAGTGCAAAGGTGCAGGGGAAAAAATCACATTTGGATGCTTCTATGTGACCAACATCCCTTTCAAGCTGTTTTTGGTATCTCTTGAGGTTTTTCACCATGAGATTTTTGCGAGTCAGCTGTAGTACAAAACAAAGAAACAAAGCAAATGACTTACTTACTGCTAAAATATTTATTAATAGTTATATGCCATGACAGACTGATGCTACCTCACCTCATAATGGTTGCGAAAGTGGTTTATCCTTACATGCTCCTCCATGTATGTATGATCAAAATTCTCCCTCAGCCATCCCACATCACACCAGTTGAAGTCCCACTCACCATCACTGTGAGGAGGAGAAAAGACATCACACACATGTCAAAAATTAAAGAAAGCTGAGGATCAAACACACCACTTTAACCCATCCCTGGTGTAGGATTCTCTATATGCAATCCTGCACATTACTCCACAGCATTTTTCTAAAATATTAATCTACTCACTCTTTGACTTCAATCCAGTTTAGTCTTTGGTGCAGGACATCTTGTATGGTGTTACAAGGTAGACCACATTTGTAACGCACACAGCTTCTTCCTTCCCTGAGGAGACATTGCTACACAGTCAGTGCTACCAGTACTTGTGTTTATTAATTTAAAATCAAATTAGGAACAACACTTACCGCTCTTCACATGAGCCTTTGTATCCATATGTCTGTAAGGGTACATAAAGTAAACAATCAACTGCAAACTACACATCAATTAGTAATTTTTCTGGCTTAAGTTGCCAGTGGCTGCTTAACCCTAACTTCCTCCTAATTTGTGCCTCTCATATGTTGCTTTATTCCAATGTCAAGGTAAATTCATGCATGTGAGCCACAAACTGGGGCTAACCCAAAGTCCACTACTACGTATATTTATTTTCTACAGTTTAATAGAACCCTCTTCTTCTATCATTAAATTATTAGGTTATGTACCCCCAAAGTAAAACGATTTTTTAACACAAGCTAGGCAATATCACATCCACATCTTTGTTATAGGAACGACGTAGATTATTTCTGTTTACCTTATACTTTGACATGAATCCGCTCACCGCAAAAAAGCTGCAAATTACGGACGTTACAATTAAATTAAATTATAAAAAAAAAAATAAACAGAGAAAGAAAAGTGTATTAGCAACAATATCCAAAGTTATCAACTGTACACTGTTTCGCAACAGTGTTTAACAACAGTTGTTACCATGGTAACCTTGCCACGTACTGTGGGAAGATTGTCCCAGTGTAGTTCCCGTAGTAGACAGAGAGTTTCTGCTCTCGTAGAAGCGCTCTCTTAGAATGAAACCAGTGTATGCTGGGCAGTAACATAACGGACCCTCACGAAGGTTATAATAATGTGAATTCGGTTTTAGAGAGGCGTTAATTCAGCTCACTTCTATAATGATCATCATCGTGTTGGAGAATGTGGCGCTGCTGAATTGTTGTGCATGATATAGTCACTGCAGCATCTATGATTCTGTCTCATCAGTTGGTCGTTAACCCGATAAGGTGGAGACATTAATGAAAATAATAGGCCTTCAAAAGAATTATACAAATAAGACCTGAAATATAGAAATGATTATTATCTTGGTTACTATGAATCCTCATCTGTTCTATTAAATCACCACTTGGTAGCGCCAAAACCCCAATGAGTAGGCCAGGTGGCGCCACTCGTAGCGTATGCTGATCAATAATAGTATTTCATTTATCAGCGTTTAATATTTGATATTCCCTGTTTAATCAAATTACTGTATAACAATACTTGCATATTTGTATTATCTACTTATGAGCAAATGTGTTAATGGAAGCGAATAACTACATTTCAGTGTAGGTTAATCAACTCACTTCTGCAATTTGTATCCCACTGTCTTGTGCAACCAGTGATAAAAACCAGAGACAAATGACCCAGTAATTGCACTCGGTGATTTGCCATCACTGTGGTGCCAAACTTTCCAAAGTTGGACAAACCTTGCTCATATTTCATCTTTGATTCCTTGCTATTTAAATTAAAACTTTTTTATATCTCATTGACAAAGCACACTGCTCTGCAATGGTTAATTCAGCTCAGTTCAGTTTTATTTTATTTATATAGCGCTAACTCACAATAACAGTCGCAAGGTAAAGACCTACAATTTTAGAGAGCAACACCCAACAATCAGAGGGTTAATGGACTGTATCTAATGTGTATATTTTTCTTTGTGACTGAAGCCTGCCCATTTAAGTGTTTCCTCAAAAAATCTTTGCACGTCTGATTGATCCTTTGGTTATTGTTAATGTGATTTTTAAAAAACCTAAACTTTTCTGTAAACGGTTAAATAAATGGGCATATCACTATTTGTTACCTATCACTAATCAAACAGTCAACCATACTTTAGACTCTGGCATA
>VUQS01027968.1:3127-18308 GCA_015108495.1 Heterochromis multidens | reverse complement strand
TCACACACTGATGTGGGAAGACATCCCATTCTTCAACCAGCATTTGTCACAAGTCAGCCAGTGTGGTTGTGTTGGTCACTCTGGCAGGAACAGCACACCCAAGCTGATCCCACAAGTGTTCAATGGGGTTGAAGTCAGGACTGCAGACAGGCCATTCCATCCTCCCCACTCCCAAATTCTGGATGTAGTCTCTGATAAACCCTGCTGTGTGGGGGCGAGCGTTGTCATCTTGGAGGATAGAGTTCGGTCCCCGACTGTGGAGATATGGGATTGTCACTGGTTGCAGAATCTCATCTCTGCATTGAGATTGCCTCCAATGATGACCAGCCTTGTTTTTTCAGTGAGGGAGACGCCAGTCAGCCATATATGTATTTAGAGTCTTTAGAAGATTACAAATGATGGGAAACCCCCTTGATGCATGCTCAATAATCCAGGTAAAAGAATCCCAAAAAGTTGAATCTGTTCATCTGGACGTGGCGTTTTTTAGTGGGAGAAACGTTTCGTTTACCAACTGGTAACTTCTTCAGTCTCGAAGAAGTTACCAGTCTCGAAGAAGTTACCAGTCTTGAAGAAGTTACCAGTCTCGAAGAAGTTACCAGTCTCGAAGAAGTTACCAGTCTCGAAGAAGTTACCAGTCTCGAAGAAGTTACCAGTTCAGAGACTGAAGAAGTTACCAGTTGGTAAACGAAACGTTTCTCCCACTAAAAAACGCCACGTCCAGATGAACAGATTCAACTTTTTGGAAATGATGGGAAAGTGTCTGACTCTATTGCTCTAACTTTGAAAAATTTACCTATATCTATAGACAGGTATTAAGTTACTTCAATGTTATTTTGGAAGGGAAGCTAACAGCTTGTGTTCTTGTGTCTCCAGGATTCGATGCCATTATCTACATTAGTTATGGGGGACCCATCCAACACAGCTCCCAATTCTTTGGCACAGAGATTAGGTAATGTACAACACCAGCTTACAATATGTATCGTATGTGTCTACAGCTCCTACTGTACAGTATAACTACAACAAGTTCATATGCTCTCAGTTGTCATGTGCTCTTCCATTGTGGATTTTTGGTTTATTTTAGGAATGTAAGATTGATGTAATTTTGAGCACAGAGTCACTTTCCTGTCAGCATCCCAGAAAGTTGATTCTGTTCAGTCTCCAGAGACTCAAGAAGTCACTTGGATGAGTGATGAAACGTTTCTCCCTCTGAAAACACTACTTCCAGATCAACTATCTGGGATTTCCTTACCTGGATGATTGAGCATGCATCCAGACACTTTCCTGTCAGCTTTTTTATTGCATGTGTTGTTGCTGTTTTAACAACCACTGGCATCCTTTCATTTTAATGAATTCTAAAGGTCAAAAGGGTAACTTGAAACTTGAGTAGTGATGCTTCAAAGTAACATGTCTGCTTTTGGAGTATTCAGAGTGTATGTTGCAATAGCTTGTGTAAATGTGAGATGATGGGTTTGAAAATAAAAGTGATGCTGATATTGCAGTTAATTACAGAAGCAAGGCAAGTTTCAAATCTCCACAAGTTTAATAGTCATACGACATCAAACCTGTTTGACACTACTGCTGTGCTGTGGAGAATAAAAAAAAAAAAAAACACTATTTTTTGACATGGTCCAAAATACAGCAGCATAGAGCAGCCATTTATCTTGGTTTTGTAAAACTGACTAGCTCAATCCTAATGTCCATTGTAAAGGGATGTCCACACAGGAAGATACTAGTAGCAATCAGAGGCTGTGAAATGTCAGTGAAACTCAGCAGCTTGTAACAAGTGAAACATTAGCAACATGAAGTGAGTAGGAGCAAAGTTAAACCTATTTCAACTTTGAGTGAGTGATTAAAGCAACTACCAGTGTGAACAAAGGACTTCTGGTTGACTGGTGACGGGGTGGTAAATACATTAGCAGGTTACCTACACCACAAGAACCTGTTATGCCAGCTAGTGTTGTATTATCCGTTTCTGCAAATGTGCAAGGTGATGCCGAAGGTGATTGTGAGGCTCCGTGTGGACGTCTTTTCACCTGCCAGTTTTTTTCACGATTGGGTAGACTTGTCTCTGGAGACTTTATACTACAATAAACCAACTGTGCGTGTATCTAGAGCTGGGTGATATGGACAAAAATATTATCACAATATTTTTTTCTGTATTGAACAATTTTGATAATTATAGATATAGATTCATATTAATATTCTAAACTAGCATCTGTTTTGATACAAATTGAAAGAACAAGTTAAAATAAAACATTATTACTAACTAATAAGATTTCTTTTCAACAATTGACACAAATTAAATACACAATTCCCTTAAACATTATGGGAGATTTATTGGTTTACAGGTATTAAAAATACAGTTAAATTAACTGGCAGTATAACAATGTGCTGTACTGTTTAACAGTGGAAATATGTTTAAGTACAAGCATAAAATAATGTATATCAAGTTTACATTACTCTCTGCAATCTCTTCTCCACCTCCTAAAAACCTTCAAATAAAAATATGACGTAGAGAATTATCTAATCAAACAGATCTGAATAATTGCACCCATACCTCAATTTAACAAGGAAATGTAAACGTAAAAAAGTATAAAATAAGGTTACCAGTGTAAATATGTTAAAGTGCAAACATAAAACAATGCGAGCCAAGTCTGCATTACCAGCTGCAATAACTATATACTTCTATTCTCTGACTCTTCGAGCAAAAATAAACTTTAAATAAAAGTAATAAAACAAACCTTTCCTTAAACATCAGGAAGTTTATGATTTTTTTTTTCCTCAAGCTTTGAGAACAATTGCACTAAATCTCTGCATTATTCTCCATCAATCTGTGAACAGTATCTGAAATAATAATTTGGGCTTTCTTCCTGTTGGCTAAGACCAGCCTGTTCACAGCTTCAGGTTTAGTAGATGTTCTTTTGTAGATAACAGTGTTGCCTCCTGCACTAAAAGCCCTTCCTGAGGATGAACTGGTGGCAGAGATACAGAGGTAACACTTAGCAAGAAGGCTCACTTTAGGAAAGGCAGTTGTGTGGACTTTCCACCGTACCATCATTGCTCATTTGGATGTTACTTTTGAATGAAAGAAGTGTGTAATGTTACTGGACTTGGTTGGTATCTGTCGGCGTTATATCTTACAAACTGGCTTCATCTGTGCTGGTCTGATCAGAGAAAACCGAACCACTTGCACACTTTTGATGATGTGTGACTTTTCTTTGGTATTATCTCTTCCTGAGCACCTGATACATTTTCCTTCTCGGCTTTACTCACCGGGACATCCTGGGTGCATTTCTTCTTCCGAGGGAATGGGCAACATGTCGACTGTGATTGGCTGTTGCAGCGGCGTCATGCCAACCCTACATACTGCCTGATAGGTCACGTGTATTGTTTGTTTGATCGGATTTTAAAGCCTACGTTTATCGTCGTCATCGACTTTTTTTTTTCCCTCGATAAAATATCGTGATCCTTTTATCGCCCAGCACTACATCTACCTAGACCTAACACAGACTTGGAAAATAGTCTGTAACAGGAATGACTACTCATCCATGGTGTCTTTATCACATAACGTTACCTTGACAACTAAACAGGAAACATGCAACCCCACAGCATGTCTTTCTCACAGCATGTCTTTCTCCCCTCACCCCCAACCGGTCACGGCGGATGGCTGCCCCTCCCTGAGCCTGGTTCCGCCGGAGGTTTCTTCCTGTTAAAAGGGAGTTTTTCCTTCCCACTGTTGCCAAGTGCTTGCTCATAGGGGGTCGTTTGATTGTTGGGGTTTTTCTCTGTATTATTGTAGGGTTTTTACCTTACGATACAAAGCGCCTTGAGGCGACTTTTGTTGTGATTTGGCGCTATATAAATAAAATAAATTGAAATTGAATTGAAAGGGATTTGTATGTTTCCTCCTGGGATCTCTTTCCCTTGTTAGGTGTATATGTAAACCACTAAACTATGGAGCCACCACAGTAAGTAATTATCTCAAGAGGTGTCCACATAGGAAGCAATCTGCTTGTCATGCATCACTTTGTCACTGATGATTAGTTGCTAGTATAGCCCAACTGATATAGGATTTTTAAGATTGATACTGATATTTGGTGGTTTAAAAATCCAATGTATCGACAAATACTTTTTCTTTCAGATGCAAAAACCATAAATAGATTTCCCTTACATTTGTTATGTGTAAATATTTATAAGTCTTTACTAAGATGAGAGTCTTGTTTGAAAACAATCTTATTTTACTGTCACACAAATTTGTGGATTCAGGCAAAGTGTAACCAGACTTCAGAGAAGTATAAGGAATTAAATCGACTTTGGTGTGTTCATGTCTGCAACAGTATAACAGTATAATACCCTTTACAGTATAATTACTGCTTAAGCCCTTTTGGACTTTTTAGGAACGTGCCTCATAGTCTAGGAGTCTGTATAGACATTAGGATTAGGCCACTGATGACCTTAGTTTAATTTTACCAAACCATTTTGTGTATTGTCTAAACTAAAGGTTATGTTTCTCTCCATTTTTCAGCAAAGAAGACCAAAAAACAAGTATTTGTCAGTTACAGTCTTCCAATGACAGATTCCAGCCTCAGTCTCTTGGTGGAGAACAGGATCAAAAAGGAGCTGGAGCTGCACCCTGAGCATTTTTGAACATGTGTGACCCTTTGTAGGAAGGAGGGCAGCAGTGTACAGCAGCAGCACCGTAATACAGGAATCAATACTCCAGCGCAATAACCAGGACAAACAGCCACATCAAGTGTTCTTTTATTGACATAATAAATTAAGTAGTTTATTATCAAAACATGTACTATAGGCCTGTGGCTTTTTGTACAAATGCATCATATTAAAAAAATAACACTTAGAAAACAGTATTAGTGGTTGAGTTTTTTTTTGTTTTTTTTGTCTTTTTTTTTTTAGTTTTCTGAGTTTTTTTCTTTTTTACTGTTGAAAACATACAAACTACCAAACCATACTGGATGTCTAAAATATGTGCTGTGTACTAAATATGATTTTAAAAATGGAGGATGCTTGGGTTCTGGTATATTTGCACAAAAATGTTTTATGGGATGGTTTGTCTATTCAATGTGCTTCACAGTCTATAAAAGTAAGGTTATGGTCCATATTTTATAAATGAATGGCACATGTATGCATACCTTACATTGTTATGCAGTCCTAAGGGATACCTATATAATAAAGTGTATAAATGTACACTAATCACAACTAGACCAGGTCTATGCAGGCTATGCTGCTCTATTCTAATCTTCACACATCTCAAAGAACTGTAAAATTTTGTGCTTTCTGTCTAAAGTTACACACCCTAGGAGCAGGATTACAATATTAGCACAGTACAGAGAACGAGGAGTGAGATTGGAAATATTTGCTCATTAAGGAGGTATTTCAAGCAACAAACTTGCCCTTGGCAGCATGACAAAATAAATACTGTTTTTTCTTTCGTTACATTGTATCTTCTCTGTTTTGTTAACACAACAGAGCGATAAAGCCATTTAAATGCCGAGGTGCATCATAAGACATACAGTAGTGCACTGGCAGGTCACACTCATGCCCATTCAGCTCTCAGATTTGTTTTAACATTATGCACACAGTCTCTGTAGGCTACACATACGGTCTGCGACAAAGGTCTCCGGCTGTTCGTCACATCCAACAACCATCATACACCAGTATCAGCAGTAGTACTGCCTCTTTAAAAATCAGTGTCCACACTGACCTCTCAGCTGAGGATAAAGTGCCACATTGGACTTCAAATAAGGAGACCACAAATGAAGAAGTATTGGTAGCAGTTCACAATACAGCCCCCAATGTATTGTGTGATTTCCCAACATTTACCATATAATTTTTTCTGAATTCAGGGTGGAATTTCTTTTTTTTTTTTGGGTGCTTGGAGCTAGCTCTAGATCAGGCATGGGCATCAGTGGAAAAGGGGTAATAATGAGTTCTGTTTCTTCTATTGGCTCAACTCAGCATTCTTTGCACTTTCTGGCAAACCAGGCCATGTTTCCAATAGTGCCTCCAAATACTTGCTGGTTCCTTTAAATGCAGTTACAGTAGAATAAGGGCGTTTTAAAGGAAATGACAAACAAATTGTACTGTTAAGTATTTTTAAGTAATGAGTACCTTTGGAGTGTTTTAAAAGAAAGGAGATAGGAATTATATTTTAGGTATTTTTATATTTTAGAAGAAAGGCCAAACATATACTTATATAGTATTACATTAAGGAATGAGGTGTATTATAGAGTAGCCTAACATCCCCTTCCTATTTTTTGATTACACAGTATTATTATGGGTATAGGCTATGTGATAGAGTATCCTAGCCTCCCCTTCTGACATTGTAAATGCTTTGGCATACTCATAACTTAAAAATAATTAAAATATAAGCCATCCATCTTCTTCTGCTTATCCAATTAAGGGTCACAGGAGCCTATCCCAGCTGTCACAGAGCCAGAGTGAGGGCACACTCTGGCTAGGTTACCATCTATACAGGGCTAACACAGAGACACTCACATTGACACCTACAGCCAATTTAGGATCACCAATTAAGCTAACCCCATGCACATCTTTGGACTGAGAGGAAAAGCTGGAGTAACCAGAGAGAACATGCAAACTCCACACAAAAAGGCCCCAGACTGGATTCGAACCCAGGACTGTGCTGTGAGGCGACGGTGCTAAACCACCACCCCGCTGCGCTGCCCCTAATTACAGTAAAATTTGTTTTTCATTTCTTTTAAAACTGCTAATTGTTACCCCCTAATTTTACTGTTCATGTTGGTAAGTATTTTAAGGTGCTACACCATCAATTCAGAATTACTTGATAAATGCTGGGAAATTACACAATAAGTCACAGGTTGTATTAACAGGAGCTACAGAACAAAACAAAAAAAACATTTGTGCCCTTTTCATGCAAAAAGATTGGTAGTGGCTTTAGCCAATCCCTGGATCTCCAATGTGTTGGCTGCAAATCACAAACACTTGATTGTGTCTCTGACATTTAGTGCAAAATAACCTATAAAGATTTCTAAGATGCGGTGAAATCCAGTTTCAACAAGTCAAAACTACAGACAGTAAACTCACAGAGCACACGTTATTGAAAGTTATTCTGCTGTACTTTGTCTCTCCACTTGCGTCTGCTTGCACCCTTGACAGAGCAGACATCGGCTCAAGAAAATAACCAACACCACTGAAGACGTTCATATTATTTAACACACACTGACTTCAGTACAATATATTTTTGGCAACTCCTGAAGGAATCATAGTCACTACAAATGACACAAATTTACTATTATCATCATCTGAAACCTTAACATAAAAAGAGTTCATCCGAACAATTCTTTTCCCTTAAAATACAAGAAGCTCAGTCACCACTCGCTTACGTTAATGCTTGGAGCAATTATTAGCACAGTAGAAGACTTGCAAAGATGCTCACACTCCGTTGGCTATGGCACGATTCCCAATCACCTCCCCACCAGTTGCAAGGGCGTAGGAGGCAGGTACCGCTGCCAGAGCGGTGGCTGCTGCCACTGTGGCGCCCCCGGTGGCTGAGAGATGTAATGGTGTGTCGTGAACGCGGGAGTAGTCCCTGTCACTCTTGGCAAGGAGGAGGTGCTGCTCTCCTGGATGTAGCAGGGTCTGACGGGTAAAGGTCTCTCCATCAGCCAGGCTCTCAGGCAGGGGCTGTCCTCTCGGCTCGGGCAGCAGCAGGAGGCAGATGATGCACAGCAGGGTGCAGCAGGCAAAGATCACGTGATGCAGGAAGTAGCCCTTCTGGTTGTGGAGCTCCATGATGGGTGCAGTTAGCATGCCAAACCCAGCACTAGCCAGGACCAAGCCCAGTCCTCCACCCCTACACAAAGAGAGTCCATAACTGATTTATTTCCAAAGTATTCTGATGCACCTTAAACTAAAAACAGTAGTTCTTAAGGTATAAGTATTCTTCACACAACAGGATTGGCACATAAGTTTAAGTGGACTTATGCTTCTTTTTATTTTCTGATATATGATATTATGATATACTGTATAACTTAGCACAAAAAGTACGGCCACCTTAAAGCAAATACATTTGTGGGTTGAGCAGCAGAGTTGAGTATGTGGGTTGTGCCCATGAAAAACTTGTCAAATCTTCTCTGCCAAAGCCAAACAGCTTATTCTGCTATTGACTCTTGTTTTGAGCTTCTGGTACCCCCAGGTGCTGACAATCAGGTGCCCCTTTGGTGCCTGATTAACAGCACCTGTGAGCATGGACCCTGCTACAGCGGTCAGGTGGTCAGCATTTGTTTGACTGATCTAGATAGGGCCTGTGCCATAGGGAAACTTCAAGCTGGTGTTCCGCAAAACTAAGTTGCAGCATCATTTGGAGTGAGCCCTAGTACCATCTCCAAATTGAAGACCAAGTTCCATAAAACGTGGGGTTTTAAGAGACAGGCCGCAAAGTGGGTGTTCCAAAGAGACAACACCACAAGAAGACTGTTTCTTCACCCTGTCAGCACTTAGGAATTGTAGGCAGTCTTCTACAGATTTGCAGTCACGGTTTGCAGGACAATATGGCCGACAGCTCGACGCTCGTCCCCTCAGGGCAGGTTTTATCAGAGACTACCTCCAGAATTTGGGAGTGGAGAGGATGGAATGGCCTGCCTGCAGTCTGGACTTCAAACCCAGTGAACACTTGTGGGATCAGCTTGGGTTTGCTGTTCGTGCCAGGAAGACCAACACAACCACATTGAGGAGGAGGTGCCAGGCTGTTGTGGCTGTCTATGGTTCTTCCACATGCTACTGAGGCCTGTTTGTTAAATAAATAAATTGTTATATTGCCAATATGTCTTGTTTCTTCAGACTTCAATCATCAAATCCAATAAACAACACCAAAGAAGAGTCAACAGCAGAATAAACTGTTTGGCATTGGCAGGGAAGATTTGGCAAGTTTTTCATGGGCGCAATCCACATACTCAACTCTGCTGCTCCACCCGCAAATGCTTTTTCCTTACAAATGTGACTCATGTAAAGCTAATCTACTAGTAGTGTAGAGCTGAAAGTAGGCAGAATTCATCCAGCTTAAGAGTATTAAAAATGACACGCTTCATCCAAGCATTTTTGTCACTTTATTAAGCTGACAACAATCTCCACCCAGCAACTGTCAGGTCTGTGAAAGTATGTGGAACTTGAACCTCCTTTGTAACCTGTCACACCCCATTTTCCGCAAGAACCTCTTTCCACCAATCCATGTTTTCACCAGTTTCCTGTGGCACTATTGTAATCAATAGTATATTATCATTGGAGGCTGTGGCACACCTCTTTCTTTCCAACCACTAATGAGAACCTTTTTAGTCACGTTTGCATGACACCTACGACACAATCATCACTTGTCAGTCATAAATGCACCACAAGAGGGAGCCAATATGCAATTTGAGAACAAAAGCTGTACACACAGTCATAATAAACAATATTTCCTAAAAAGTAATAAGTAAGTATGCTTCCATAAGATTGTGTTTGTGACCATGCAGGCTCACCTGATGACAGTAGGAGTGATTTCAGCACAAAAGAAAATGCTGAGTGTGCTGACAGCATGAGAAGAGAACATCCCAATTATGGAGAAGGCCACAGAGAATTTCCTGTTAAGAGTGTCTCGTAAAACTGTCCAGAAGAGAGCAAACAAGCAATAAAAATCAACTACAACAAATGTACATTGTTTATTGTGTGGTGTATCACAGACTTATCCTCAAACCAGAGGAACAGTTTATCATTTTAATTAATTGATTTAGATTATAAATCTCCAAACTGCAAATGTACCTGTGTCATGGCGAAGGCTGTACTTCCCAATCACTGAATTCCATTAGTGAGCATTGGAGAATAGAAGAGAGGGGAACATATCATTAGTAAGCACGAAGGGCAGCACAGTGCTGACTCAAAACAAGCAGAATAAAAGCCTTCAGGAGAACTCAGAACAGTTTACCACTGAAGCCTGAAATAATGACCACATGCTGCAGATGTAGGTCAAAGAGGAAGAATGAGGGAAAGCTCCTATTAGAATGAAAGTTGAACTGCAGTCGGTACTGTTGTAATGACTTTGGGAAGGAAAGTAAAGTGTTTAAAATTTTCATCAAAATATTCTGCAAAGTGTCTGGGTAGCATGTCAAAACCTTAACAGTTGCAGTAACTGTATGCACAGCACGTCTGACAAGCTTCAGAGTTGTCAACATGTCAATTATCAAAATGAAACGGGCACGAGTAATTTCAGGATCATATTTACCATCCAAAGAGTTTCAAGCATATTTTTCTATCATTTCCACCAGTAAAAACACAGGTGAAAAATTTTAAAGACTAGATTAATAATGTTTATTTCAGCTTTGAGATGAGATACTAATGTTAGCATGCCTAGCTAATAGTTTGCTACTTATTTTTAATAGTGTTTAATGAGTCAGACTTTACAGTAACTTTAGCAGCAACAGACAGATGACAAAGGAAAAAACTGGTGGCTTTGTTATAGGGTGGGGGTCATTTGTCCACTGAGAGGGAAGGGCCACTGCAAATCAATGCGAAGTCGTTCTGCGTAATCACTTTTATCCTATGATGAAGCACATGTATCATGATGGTAGTGATGTTCGCCAAGACAGCACAGCCAGTTAGTGGTTTAATGAGGATGAAAATGGTGTGAATCATATGATATGACCTCTGAAATCACCGTATTTCAGCCCACTTAAAGATCCATGGGAGATTTGGATTGATGTGTTAGACAGCACTCTTCACCATCATCATCAAAACAACAAATGAGGTGAAGAGAGAATATTATTTGGAAAAATAATCCAGAGGCATCAAGAATTAAGGTGCACTGAAGCTATCTCAACACCTTACTAAGGCACTTAAGGTTGTTTTTTCTTTAATTTGCTATGGGCCTATATTGACCTGAGACATATTTGTGTATGGAATAGTCTCCAGCCCACCAAAATCCTAGTTGCTTATGTGTTTAAAATGCAAGTCTGATTCCATAATCAACCCTAAGTATGAAACATAAGTCTTTTTCTATCATTCGGGACCATAGTTAATATTATGCCGGGCAGCAATCATCAGAATCAGAATACTTTATTAATCCCAGAGGAAATTATGTGGTCACAGTTGCTCCAGGACAGTAAGAACAGTAATTAACAAGTTTAAATACAATCAAATGTATGCTAGGACCTATCAATGTCCTAGATCACAAGAGATCTGAAGGAAAATCTGACTTCTCTGTGACCTGAAAAACGGCAAAGATTGACAGTCAGTTAGTCTGCTTGTGTATTTCTTCATGTGATTACTTACAGTTAAGCAAACCCAGCTGCAACAGTGATGCCAGGGCTGTTATGATCATGAAGGTGAGCAGCCCTCCACGCCGACCCATCAGACCCACTGCAGGGCAAAGTGCCAGGCAGGTTGCCACGGCGATGCCTGCCATGGTGTAATAGTCAGCGTGGCACAAAGCTGTGGGCTGAGCCTCAGGGTCCATCATACTGCGGGCGAAGCAGTGGTGAATTCCATAACCTGTGAGACTGCACATCAACACAAAACCACAGATTAAGAGAGCAGCCAGCGAGGTGCTACCTAAGACATGCGTCCGCCACAGGGCACGTGAGGTTTGCGTATGTCTTCATTCTCTGGGGACCAGCTCATGTGTAATTCATGCTCTCAACACAACGGATGTTGGCTTTGATTAGCAAAGGAACTGTACAAGCCAGGGCCACAAACGCAACACACTTACGAGTTGACACACAGCACCACAATGTTTTTCCACAGGTTCCTGGTGCTCATCATCTTGACAATGCAGCTCCTCTGGGGTTTCTTGTGCAGCTCCTGCTCCAGCTCTGGTAGGAAACATGAAATGCACACCTTGAGACCTTTCCTTTTCAGGTGGTAATGAGCGCCCGGCCATAAGGGATCTCTAGCACAGAGAAGCTAAAGAGCTTTGGGGCCTTTAGATAGATATAGGACATCGCTGTGCCCACTCTCATCATCTATCTGTCTGCTTGACTACTGGGAGAAGCAGAGACAATGAATCAAATACCAACTCAGGGGAACAAGAAGTGTTGGTGGCAGAGATAGGAGAGATGTGAGATGTGTTAAATCTGTTGTGAGACAATTAATAGCCAGGGGTCTCATTTATAAACATGGCTCGTGCAAAAATATGAAGTCTGAAAAAGGCCTGTGCAACTTCCCACACAAAAGTTGGACTTTTTAAAGGCAAACTTGACTGGAGAATGTACGCACTGGTACAGAGAGTCTGACCCACGCTTATGAACATTTTGAAGACAGAGGTAATTAGCAACATACATGGTGAGGTGCTAAATTGAAGCGACAATGTAAAAACAAACACATAACACTTCAACTCACACATTTAATTTGACTTCTTATAATACAGAATTTATAGATCCACTTTATCGTAAACATTGAATTGCCAGTAAGCCCTGACAGCACTGAGATGGGCCCAATCAAATTAAATTCCACTCAGTATTTCTCCAACCTCCCATCATATTCTTCACCTCTAGAGTGCAAACGAGAGGGATGGACTGAATGCTGCTGACTGTCAAGGTCAGTTATGGAGCTCACAGCAGCTGAAAGACAGGATGATGCCAAAATTCAGGATAGTCTGCCTGTCTTTCGTCAGTATTAATCTTGAATATACTGAGTTCTAAAAACACAAAGGAAGTAGAAAAAAAACACAAGAGAAGTGTTTTGGGGAGACAATAACGTGATGGACCAGCTGCGCAAGTGATAGAAACTGAAACATGCGAAGGATTCCACCGAGACACGCTTAAAAGAAGTGGAGGATTCATTGGTGTTGTGAGGGAAAAAAAGATGCAAGGTAATGTGTTTTAATCACATGATTCATACAGTACTGTAGATACATTTTTGCTATTAGCCGTTTACTGTCAGGTTGTCACTTCTGCAGCTGTTCCGTCATGTTATTGTCTCCCCAGAAACACTTCCGTTTTGTTTTGTGAGCTTTTTTTTTGTGCGCTTTTGTAGCATTTTTCTAGTTGCTGGTGTTTCCTCAAGTTGCAGTGCGTTTGACCTCTCAGGGCCACCGTGGAGTTCTTTCCACTGTATTAATAAAGCTAAGTTATAATATCATCCTCATTAGTTAAAATCTGAGATGGCATCAAATTCATCAAACCAGAGCATCAATTTTTTTCAGCATTATCATCTCGTATGAAGTTCATATTCATTCCATTTCTGTGAGTAAACGCGTTGCAGTGAACATGGCTGCTGTCAAGCTTAACGGGTGCACTAGGGACATCATGGTAGCTGAAACACACTCTGCCTTTTCCAGCCTCACCTGGCACATCAACACCATCTGAACACATGGACTGTGTAACTTTGCAGTCTGGAAATAAAGCCAATGGCAACACAGCCGTTACACTAAATATCAATACAAGTTCTTATAATATATAAATTTTACCATAACAAAACAACTTTTTAGGGTATGATACAAAACTGATTCAACTGCACACATTTCCAGATGGACTGTAATTTATAAAGGGAACATTCTGAGCTGGTGAGCATAGGCAGGTTCTAATTTATTATTTTTTTGTACACACCATCTCAGCTTCTCTGCTTAGGAATAGTATGAATCCTACACATTCTTTTATAAATGAGACCCCAGGTAGTTTGTACTCAACGGAGAATTTACTGGATAAGATGTGACTGTTAACTGAGAGTGCACTATATGGAAGTCTGACTTTGTTTGTATTCCAGTGAAAAATCACTAACAACCTACAGGGACATGTATATTTACTTTATTGCAATTGCATTTCATCACATCAATGGTCTGAGCAGTGCAACCTGGGCACTCTTCAAACAGTCATCTTTGAGTTTTTATATGCATGTCATTGTCTTTGTATTCGTTGCATGCTCATTTCATCACACACCAAGGAGCCGCTGCAACATAACATGTAAATGATTTAAATATATTGCATAATGAAGAGAAGTGAAGGAAAGCAACAGAAAGGATAGAATTTATGGGTGTGGGATGTTTCATCTTCTCTCTCCCTCTTGAATTTGTCCTCACCTGTGAGAACTCCACTGGGCTCAGTTGTCATGTCAACCTGGTTCTTCCTGGCGATGCGCAGCATCATGGCTTTGGAACGCCTGTAGTGCTGGGTGGCCAGCAACCAGCGCAGAGATTCGGGAAAAATCCTGTAGAGGGAGAGAAAGAGAGGGATAGCAAGAAGAAGCAGACAAAGGACAAGCAGAACATGTTGTAAAAGCAAGAAAGAAACAAGTGAGGAAAGAAGAAAACAAGAGGAGAAAGAGACTATTGTTTGTAAAATCAGAGCGAGCTTGTGTGGTGCCATGTGTACTGTACAAGCCATCGCCTGGCTCAGCGCTGTGGATTTCCTTCAGAGGGTGGGACTCACCAGACGTAGGGCAGCATCAGAACGAAAGGGCTGATTATGACAATCTGCAGGACCTGCCAGTCATCCCAGTTTGGCCAATGGCGGCACAGAGCGGCCACCCCTGGCATCAATAGCTGCCCGCCCACCATAAGAAAACTGGCCACCATAGTCATGGAGAAACGCCAGCCTGGCAAACAAAGCTCGATCCCTAAAATACAGAGACAAGAGCGAGAAGAAAAAGACTCAATTTTACAGAAAATAGATTCCTTTGGTGTTGGTGCACCACGAGAGACAAGTAAATTATGTATACGCTGTGTGTGTTTGGATGTGATTACTATTATAAACTTGCAGCAGCCTTAATGGCCTGAAAAAGCGCGTGTTTGTTTAATGGTGAGGTGGGTACTGAATTTCCTCTCTAAATTATTGAAGACTCTTATTGCTGATCCTTCCCCTGAGAGCACACTAGTTTAACACCAGGCCTCTTAAAGAAGTAAGGATGAACTGCACGTCGAAGCTTTTGAGTGGGTTCAGCTGCTCTGTGAGCTTTACGCTCTAACCGTCCCTTAATTCCCCCTGACTGGGCTCCCATCCCCTCCCTTACTGCCTGTAACATGGTACAGTCCAGATGGTCTGGCCCATATGGCAAGGTCCTTTTGAAGGTGACCATTGTGGGTGGATGAGGAGGGAGGAAGAGGGGGATACTCACTATACTCACTAACCTGTACTGTCACTTGTTATTGTGAGCAGAGAGAAAGCCAGGCAGGGAGGGAATCAGGTTGGGTTAGGGAGTGAGGGAGAAAAGAAAGTAAGAA